>CAUDMG010002516.1:0-48069 GCA_958450375.1 Homarus gammarus
TATATATATATATATATATCTTGATAAAATCACACGGGAAAATGGAAACAACGGAGTACCTTAGCTTTCGTCTTTATTCAAGACATCTTCAGAGGCAACTGGATTACATGGACAGAGAGAGGCTTAAATATACAGGGTGACCTAAAAACATGAGGTCAGGTCAAAATGATGACATCCACTAATCCCCACACCAACACACACCTAGAGGAGCTTAAGAGAAGGGTGGTGACATAAGAACATAAGAACATAAGAATGGAGGAAACTGCAGCGGGCCTATTGGCCCATACTGGGCAGTCCCGTTTACACCCAACCCCTATTGCTCATATGAGCATCCAACCTATGTTTGAAGCAATTCAGCGTATTCGAGTTAATGATGATATTTGGTAACTTGTTCCATTCATCCACTACTCTGTTTCCAAACCAGTGTTTACCTATTTCACGCCTAAATCTAAATTTGTCCAATTTAAAACCATTGTTACGAGTTCGCTCCTGGTTGGATAATTTGAGTACCTTTGTAATGTCCCCTTTGTTTAGCCCTGCCTTCCACTTACAGTATACACCTCTATCAGGTCGCCCCTCGCTCTACGTCTCTCAAGGGAGTGCAAATTAAGATTCTTTAACCTGTCTCTATACTCAAGGTTCCTAATACCCGGGATTAGTCTTGTCATTCTCCTCTGAATTCTTTCCAAGGATTCTATATCCATTCTGTAATACGGTGACCAGAACTGGACTGCGTAATCCAGGTGTGGTCTCACAAGAGCAAGATACAGTTTTAGGATGACCTCGCTAGTCTTGTAACTAACACTCCTTTGTATGAATCCAAGTACTTTATTAGCCTTGTTACGAGCAAAAACACATTGTTTACTTGGCTTAAGGTTCCTACTTATCATTACTCCTAAATCTCTCTCGCAGTCGGATTTCTCTATGGCATCGTTGTTCATCTGGTATCTGGTTTCCCTGGTGACAAGTCAAGTCAGGTCAGAAAAAAGGGGACCCACAAAATAACTATCATACATCTAGATCAAAGGTTTTTAAAGCATTTTTAACCTTGGGCCACTAACAAATAAATTTATGTAACATATTATCAGTTTTGAACTGACCATCACTAAGGTTTATTGATTTTAATTCCTTAATCAAACTAGCTTCAACAAGAAGTCTTTCTGTGACACAAGATGATTTGAAAACTTCTAAGCTTTTTTCCCAAGCAATGGGGTGATTATTATTCCTAACATGAACGAACAAGGCACTGCTTTCAGATGCAGTTCTAATATTATACTTATGTTGTTTGATTCTAAGCTGCAGTGTTTTTCCTGTCTGACCTACATAATTACAATTACATTTGCTACATGGAATACAATAAACACTACCATTTACATTCAAACTCGGGCTATTCCTTATTAACATATTAGTAATGGTTGAGTCATACTTGAAAACAACATAAATATTTAGAAGCTTGAGGGACCGAACTAACGGGACAAATTCATTACGATAGGGCAGAGTCAAAATATTCTTAAGTGTAGGAACTTGTCTGGTTTGAGAGGAATGAAAGGATTTTTTAGCCCTATTAAAACAACGATCAACAAACACAGAAGGGTACCCAAGTTTATGTGCAATAGAACGAATGTGTTTCAATTCATCGTCAATAAATTCAGAGTCACAAATACGCAGACATCTTAAGAACATAACAGAAAAAACTGACATTTTGGTAGACTCAAGGTGATTCGATAAAAAGTGAATGAAACTGTCTACCTGTGTGGGCTTTCTATATACCTTGAATTTATAGTTTTGGCCATTTCTCATGATAAGCATATCAAGAAATGGAAGGGATTCATTTATTTCTCTTTCAATTTTGAACGTGATACTAGGGACAATATTATTAAGTTTGTCTAAAAATTCAAATGGGTGATTTTATCAAGATTTATCTTATCCACGTTTTCATTGTGGATTTTCATAAAATATATATATATATATATATATATATATATATATATATATATATATATATATATATATATATATATATATATATATATATATATGTATATATATATATATATATATATATATATATATATATATATATACATATATATATATATATATATATATATATATATATATATATATATATATATATATATATATATATATATGCTGATAACCACCAGGAAAGAAGAAAACACGAAGTTCCCAAGCGCTTTCGTGTAATTCACATCTTCAGGGGTGAGTACAGACTAGATAGAGTAATGCAGAACAAGATGAATATATACAGAGGAGGGTGAGACCAGGTCCACAATGGTCAGGTAATGACCCTACTAATCTTTAAATGGCACACAACGGTATATATTCATCTTGTTCTGCATTACTCTATCTAGTCTGTACTCACCCCTGAAGATGTGAATTACACGAAAGCGCTTGGGAACTTCGTGTTTTCTTCTTTCCTGGTGGTTATCAGCATATACCTAGATCACGCGCACCTACAGTGATTTACTTGCATATATATATATACATATATATATATATATATATATATATATATATATATATATATATATATATATATATATATATATATATATATATATACATATATATGTATATATATATATATATATATATATATATATATATATATATATATATATATATATATATATATATATATATATATATATATATATATGTTCTTCTTCTAAACCAGTATGCCACAGTAATGGGGAGAACATAATTCCTCTACTTTTACCAACTGTGTATATGGTGTTATGACTGTTAGTTGTAACAATCACTTGATAAGCTATAGAGTTTCACTGTGTATAAAGTATTATACTCTTTAAATACCTACAGTATTACAGGAGTTAGGCGTCTGTAAAGAAAACGTGATCCATCTAGCTGCTATCTGTTGTGGGGTGGGTGTTGGCGTATGGGTGACGTCAATCTTCCCTCCCACCGTAAGTTCCACTGTATATGAGTGAATGAGAAAGGGACGGCGTTTATGTAATATAAACGTTAGCTCATGTCCTTACGTTATACTGTAAGTTGCTGTGAGTGACTCATGAGTAGTGACCCATCGAGGGAGAACGGTATGGGTACGTCGTTCCCCCTCGAGGGAAGACGGAGCCATCCACTGCGGCTCTCAAATAACGTCTTCCTCTAGTCAAGGATATCAAGCTACTGCTCGCTTCTTTTTACTTTTATCCTCTTCGCCACTGATCGTTTTGTTAGCCGCTTGGGCGATCGGTCACGTCTCTTTTCCTTTATATTCTTCACCAAAAGGTCGGCTCGCTAGCCGCCCGGGCGATCGGTCACGTCTCTGTCACGCACTGTTGGCAAATACTGGGCATGCACTGGCTCCTGAATGTACCTGAACCCGCTCCAGTGTTGGTCAAGTCTTCTCTTGAAAGAGCTCACACTCGGTGCCGTCACAACACTCTCTGGTAGATTGTTCCAAGAGTTTACAACCCTCACTCCGAAAAAGTTTGCCCTCACGGTTTTCTGGACTTGCGGCTTCTTCAATCTTGAGCTGTGACCCCTTGTGGGGCGAGCGTCCGCCAGCTCCAAGTAAGGACACTCAACTGAGTAGTGCCCCCTGAGATGCTTATAAACCTCAACTAGGTCCCCCCTTGCCCGTCTGTAGTATAAGCTAGGCAAGTTCAGGCGCTCCAATCTCTCAGGGTAGCTGAGGTGCCGAAGTGCAGGCACCAGTTTGGTGGCCCTCCTTTGAACATTTTCAACCAACTGACAGTCCCTAGCATATCTCGGGGACCAGATGGGGTGACAGTACTCCAGATGGGGAAGCACTTCACTCCTGAAGATCGTCACGAGGGACGGACCGTCTAGATATCTGAACGACCTTCTTATAAGACCCAATAATTTATTTGCCTGATTTACCTTCTTCTCACAATGGCCCGAGAACTTCAGCTCATTGTCAACATACACACCTAGGTCCTTCTCACACACAGTCTCAACTAGTACATTTTCTTCATCCCGTTGGGACATATGGTACGCCTCCTTACCGTTGGTACGCCCCAGGTGCATCCTCTTACACTTCGTGACATTGAATCTCAGCAGCCATTCCTTCGACCATTCCTGGAGCCCACAGAGGTCCTTCTGCAGCTCTTCACAGTCCGCTTGGTTCTTAATTTCCCGAAATAACTTGGCGTCATCGGCAAACATTTGTATGGAGGAGTGTACAACGTCAGGCATATCATTTATGAAACAAACAAACAACAGCGGGCCCAATACACTACCCTGCGGTACCCCACTTGTTACAGGTACAGATGACGATTTCGTGCCATTAATCACCACACATTGCTTGCGGTCATGTAGAAAGTCTTCTATCCACGCTAGGACATTTCCCCGAATTCCGTACCCTTCCAGTTTGATTTTCAGCCTTTCGTGGGGTACACTGTCGAAAGCCTTGGCAAAATCTAGGTAAATATTGTCGATATTACCACCCCGTTCTAGAATATGGGTCCAAATATCCAACACCTTGAGCAATTGTGTCAAGCAAGAGCGCCCCGGCATAAAACCGTGTTGGCAATCTTTTACAAGGTTGTTTCGTAGTAGATGTTCCATCGCTGCATCTCTGATAATACTCTCAAGTACTTTACATATTATGCTGGTCAGGCTCACCGGTCTATAGTTGTTCGTGGAGTGACTATCGCCCTTCTTGAAGATAGGACTCACATAAGCCACTTTCCATTCACTAGGGACCATTTGTTCATCCAGGCATTTACAAAACAGAATCTTCAGTGGCTCTGCAAGCTCGTTGTACAGCTCCCTTAGCACTCTAGGATGCACCGTGTCAGGTCCAGGACTCTTATGGACCTTTAGCCTGGACAGTTTATTTCTAATACCCTCTTCTGTGAACACATTGTGGGTCAGTGCTGTGTCGAACCGTCTGTCCTCAAACGCAGGAAGGTTAGTTGCATCCTCTCTTGTGAACACTGAGGAAAAGAAGCTGTTCAATGCCTCAGCTTTATCCTGGTCAGAATCTGCGTAACTACCATCTTCAAGCCTCAGGTCTGATACTCCTACTCGCGTTTTCAATTTCGACTTTGCATAGCGGTAAAACGCCTTTGGGTTTGACTTGACCTCGCGTGCAACCAGCCTTTGGAACTCCTTTTCAGCCCTCCTACACTCTATCTTTGCTTGGTTTCTGGCTCTTGCATACATCCTCCTGTCTTGCTCATCGTTTGACCCAACCCACGTCTTGAATTTCTGGGTTTGCTTCTTAATTTTGTCGACCGCCGCATGGTTCATGTGTAGGGATCCCCTCGTATTCCTAGAAGCACTGGGTTTGGTCTTGGGTATATATTTATCGATCAAATGGGTCATTTTACTAGTTATGATATTCAGCGTAGTGTCTGCGTTCTTGTACCTTAATAAGTCAGGCCAGTTGATACCCCTCATCCCATTGTAATTTCCCTTGTAATATTTGCACCTTGGCCTGGCCTTATCTTGAACTAGGTAACAGTTAAATCTGAATGACAACACTGTATGGTGACTGGTGCCAACTGGGGCAAGGTGTTCCATTTTGGCCACCATACCCTCCTCATTTGTTATGATGAGGTCAAGTGGCTTGGGTGTTTGCTCCCCTCTGTAATGTGTCGGGTCTCTCACATGCTGGAACAGAAAATTATCTCTCAGAGTTTCTACAAAAAGAGTAGCAGGATTATTCAAGTCATTCGGGGTGGACTCGTTTCTCCAGTCGATGTCGCCATAGTTAAAGTCCCCCATGATAAGGAGGTGGCTGGGGTTGAGCATCGCCGCATTGTTTATTAAGGTTCTTAAGTTCCTTTGATTTAGTGGGCCACAGTTCGGGGATCTGTAGATACACCCGACGATAAGTAAGTCCCCTCCCTTTAATTTAATTTTACACCACTTGGACTCTTCAAAAACATCCTCTCCCTGTACCCTCGCCTGGCTGGCTCTAAGGTCTTGCCTAGCGTAGATAACCACACCCTCCTGCAGGATTCTTGAGTTAGGTTCGTAAATGAGTCATATCCAGCAATACTGAACTCACATTCCTCTGGGTCGATTCTCCTGTTCTTGTACAACAGTTCTACAACTCCTACAATATCTGGTTGGTGTACTCTTAGTAGTGTTTCAAACTCCTCTCTCTTATCAAGGAACGTGTCAGTATTAGTGTGCATGACATTCAAGCCAGAATTTTTTCTCGGTAACGTCTCTGCTCTTAGTAATGAACCCGCTCCACCCACATTCTCAGAAGCTGCAGCATTTGCTAAGTACACTGTATTTTGCAGGGTGTGGTTAAAAATGTCATTGTTTACACGGCGCTCGTTCCCTCCTGTCCGGTAGGCTGAGCTGGTGCCGCCTCCCGGGTGGGGGGTTGAGTGGGTGGAGGGTGCACTGCTGCCCCCTGGCCCTGTGTCGGCACACTTGTTTCCACTACCCTCCCCCTGAGTATAACCCATGTGCACCTGTCCCCGTTCCTCCTCGACTCCTCCCTCTTCTGCTTCAAGTCCTGCAGGAGCTTCTTGTGCCAGAGAGCCGGCTACTTATGCCTTTACTCAGCATAGTATGACGCAGCTTCCCGTGGGCACACCTTATCACGTGCATTGAACATGTCACCTCATAGCCAGTGGAAAATTACAGGGTGGTGAATCTGAATATAATATCAGATGTATTGACCCATTTATATAATATGTTCTGTTGATGAGACAGGGGCCCATTTCACATTTATATGCGTGTGAACCGTTAATTTTCTCTAGTAGGCCTTTTTAATAGTTACTTCATTTCAACTTACTTCACCCTCTGATCTGTGGTAGCGTGGCTCGAGGTTTAAGACACATGGGTATACTTGTATGTACTTATGGCATCAAGCAATAGGAAGGAATAACGGTGACAACTGTAGGTGAATAATAGTCCAAACATACAAATAAAATAGTTTATTAAAAGCATAAAATGGTTTATAAAAAATAAAAAGGTTAATAGATATATAAAATGGTTATTAAAATGACGTTAGATTCCTTGAACAATTATAGGAACTCAACTACAGGGTCAACTCTCTGGTTT
Source organism: Homarus gammarus (assembly GCA_958450375.1). NCBI lineage: Eukaryota > Metazoa > Arthropoda > Malacostraca > Decapoda > Nephropidae > Homarus > Homarus gammarus. The sequence continues at coordinate 7,039 of CAUDMG010002516.1, forward strand.
AACTTATTTTGTACTGTGGCACTTAGGCCCAATTTCCAATTACACCACTGTCATGGTCACGTTGACTGCTAGTCTGTTTTAACTAATGATTCTTATTAACTCCACGACCGCAAAACATGAGGGGGTAGCTGGTTAGCTATCCCCTAGAAGAAGAGTGTTTTTCCCATTCGATGTTTACACTCATGATCCCAACCAGTAAGTCCTGCCTTCGAACACAGTTGTCACTGCGTTGTTATACCATTCTCTCCTGACAAGCTCAATCTTGAATTAGTCTGTGTAAATCAACTTTAATAATTCGCCATACCTTTGTCAACTGAGGGTCATCTTGGAATGAGTAACAGATGAGTTGTTTGTATTTACTGTTATTGCGTGAATAGCGATCACTGGCAACTCAGGGATATATAACCACGGGGGGAGAGTGAGAGAGACGTCGAAGACACACACAGACAGACTCGCCAGCCAGCCTTCATTGTGAACGGACGTCTCTCTAGACCCCTCACTGCAAAGCCAGCCAGCCTATCTCTTACCGTTGACAAACTGCACTCAAACGTCAACCTCACTACCATTACTTCACACAACCGGGAAGCTCGTTCCAGACAACGCCCATTCTGTGCCTCCCTACTGATCAGGGGTGACTCCTGATCAGAGGCGGCCCTGACTGGGAGATCTGTAACGGTTTTCTGCAGCGGACTTGGGCCGCGATCCCACTGGTGCACTTGCACCATTGGCTATTTCTCCTTGATCTTCCTTCTTTTTCGCTCTGGCCTGGGGACCTGCACCCTAGAGGTGTATTCGTCCTTGGGTCCCCCCTGTAACTGTTCACCTCCCCCCCAGGAGTTTGTGAACAAGAAAGGGGGCAGGAGCACTACCCATCCCTCCGCCGAGCTTTCCTAGGTAACCGTGATCGTGCGGGTCCACCTGGGAAGGGGGTCACAATCCTGAATCCTTACCCCCCCCCCCCCCAATTAGGTACACTAGCTCACGCCTATAAGTGAGCATTCAGAAACACTAGGGAAGTAGGATCCCCTGACGGGGTTTCCGGGACAGTGTTGCGGGAACCACTCTACGACCACTCGACCAACAAGGGGCGGTGGGGAGTGTTGTAATTCCTGTAACAAACTCTGTCCTGGAATAGGTAGGTCTCAAGTCTGAAATCACCCTCTAGAATGAGGGCACACCGGATACGGATACGCTCCCATGAAGGGGGCGTGACTGACGAAAGAAAAACTGAATTAGCAAGACTCCTTACTACAACACTACTTATCAAAATTTCCAACCTTATCACGACCAAGGACTCCTTCATCGCCCTGTGCCTGACTGAGAATGATGTTGACCAACTCTTATCGAACGACAGCACAAGGAAACTGAAGTCCGCGAAATTCGAAGTTGCAATCCCTCCTCAACTCCGAGCGAGGAAATCAATTGTGATCAGAAGATTAGATAAAGCAATCACTGAAGAATCTAGTGAACAGGAATTGGTATCTGATATAGAAGACAAAAATGAATGGGCCAAGGTGGAGGAAGTGGTCAAGCTGCCCAGACTGCCATCCATGCTGAAAATACGGTTCACTAAAATAGCCATGGCCCAAAAAGCAATCCAGGAGGGACTTTGTCTCTCCTACTACCACGTCAGCAGCAGCCAGATGGAGCAGGAGGAATTCTTCCCCATCACTCCATGCTGGAATTGTTACCAATATTCACACATGGCAAAAGACTGCCCTAACAAGGACACCAAGCACTGCTCAGAATGCGGGAATAAGGGGCACACCTTCAGAGAGTGCAAAAACAAAGATAACCCCAAATGCCTAAACTGCGAAGGAGATCATAGAACACTGGCTACTCGCTGCCCCATACGAAAAGCAATAGTCAACCAAAAGAAGGAGAAGGAGAGGGAGAAGACACAGGAACAGCAAAACAAGACATATTCAGCTGTGACAAAACTAACCAGAGAAACGACAAAGATCCTCGAAAAAGTCGCCACACCACCCCCCGCAAACCAACCTATTGTGCTTCAGCTTGGAAATAATCTTTCCGTAAAAATAATGACATCCATAATCCACGCCCACATCATGAATATAGCCAGACCTGAAACTTTTGCCAAGGCAGCAAGGGACATGTTCGCCGCCAACAACCTGCCAGACATGGAATTCCCAAACGATGTGCCTTCTTCTGAAATCTTCAACTTCATTTACAAATCAGAGAGCACTGAAATTCAAATACCAACAACTCACGAACCATCAACTCACGAACCATCAACTCAAGAACAGACTACCTCAGGCATACAACCCGAGTCAGCAAGCGAGGAAGAATCGATGGAAGACTCAAGCGAAGATGAAACCACCACAATAACAGAACAAGCCGCCAGAGTCAACACCCAAAAAAAGAATCAAGCAGGAACTAAGGCACCACCTGCTACGGAGAACAAAGACCTAGGGCATGAAACTGGTATTCGATTTTACTCCACTACAGCTCCCCCCATAGTCTCAACAGAAAGACTATTGGCAGAAATAAGGCAAGGCAAGATTAAATACACATACTCAGACAAAAACCTAGATGACACACATATTGAAACACTAATCAAGAAGGGAAGAATACTCACAAGACACAACAGAATAGAAAGAGTTGATCAGTCAACATATAAAAAGATCCGCTTGGGCCTGGACAGGAGGCTGTCAGGGGAGCACCGGTCAGCAAAAATGGCGCAAACCAGCTCTAGACACCAGCCTTCATAATAAATAAGCTTAAAATAATCCAACATAATGTCTTAGCATGGATCCCACAAAGAGCAAGCGAATTATACAACACATACCGTAACATAGACCCAGATATTATTCTCATCAATTCACATGGTAAGAAAAACTCAGAAAAAATAAAACTATTTAACTACACAGTCTACCAAAAAAACAACCAAGACACACCACATGATGGAATAGCCATAGCCATCAAACGAAACATACAACACAAGATACACGACTCATTTCAAGAAAACTTTCTGGCGATCGAAATTAACTGCCCAACAGGACCTATTATAATCGGCACCTGTTACCTCCCTCCGAGAAGACCCATGTTCCCACTAGCAGACATGCTCAAACTCCTGAGAAGAAACATACCAGCATATTTCTTGGGTGATTTAAATGCTCGACATCGCGTCTTGGGACACCAGGACAACAACGCCGTGGGCAAGATTTTAAACACATTACTGAGTCACGGCAACGCAATACACCTTGGCCCGGAATTCTCCACATACATCAGAGCAGGTCAAATCGGACATCCAGACATAGTACTAACAAACCAGCATCACCATCTTAACCTGCAAATGGAACCCGGCCCAATAACCACCAGTGACCATCTCCCTATCGTAGCCACACTCTCCACGTCGCCAATTCAGATCCCTGCCAGGACGAGATACAGCTACAGCCGATCCAACTGGGAGGAATTCCAAAAGGAGTTAAGCAACCACCAAATAACCCAGCTAAACAACAAACACACCTCCCAAATAGACAGCACACTGGAGACATGGTACGGAAACGTGATCCAAGCCATGGAACACCACATACCCACGACCACTCACCGCACATCACCACACCCCCAATACTCACATCAATCAAGAATTCTACAGACACAGTTCAGTAATTTATTCAAATTAATCCTAGAACAAGGATGGACGCCAGAATACAGAATACAATATTACACCATACACGAACAACTAAGAAACATGTCCAAAGAAGCATACATGAATAACTGGGAGAAATTAATAGCAGACACAGAAGCAATTTACCACAACCCGAAAGAATTCTGGCGAAAAATTAAAAACCTAATAGGAATCTCCAGCAACGAGTCAAACTACATTTTAAACAGCAACCAAATCAAATTAACTGAACCCAAAGAACAGAACCTGAATTCAGGAAATACTGGAGCAAAATTTTTCAAATAAGCCAAGAAGACAACCTGAACTTCTGTATGAATACCGAGCAACAAGTAACCAATCACATGACACACACAACCCACATCTGGCAACCAAGTCCCAGCATAGACATAAACGCTCTGGACGATCTTTCCACACTGATCCAACCAATCACCGCAGAGGATATTCAGAAAACAATAATCGGTTTCAAGAACAAGGCCCCGGGCATCAGTAAAATAAACAAACCCATACTCCAGCATCTACCAATCAACATGATACTCCAACTCAGAAACATTTTTAATGCAGCACTTGCCTCTGGCTACTTCCCAAGGAAATTTAAAACAGCAAGCATCAGACTTATATCAAAACCAGGTAAATCCCCAATCCAAGTAGCAAATTACAGACCAATCTCTCTCCTAGAAATACCGGGAAAAATCCTAGAAAAAATAATTAACCACCGACTGAGAACACACCTCGAATTTGAGGAGAAGTACAACCCCAGACAGCACGGATTTAGAAAACATAGAGGAACCCATACAGCCTTAGCCCTAATTTACGAAAACATAGCAAACGCGATGCACAACAAGGAGCAATGTAACGTAGTATTAAGGGACGTAGCTAAAGCATTCGACAAGGTCTGGCACCTAGGACTCAAATACAAAATTACCACCCGAGAACTTCCCAACAACTTTACTTCCCTTCTTTGCAACTTCCTCGACAATAGAGAGGCCAAAATTATCATAGGTAACCACATAGGCCCAAGCTTCAAATTATACAGTGGAGTACCACAGGGAAGTAACCTCTCGCCCACACTCTACACAATATATACGGCGGACATGCCACCTCCTGTACACGGAGAATACGTAGCTTATGCTGATGACGTCACCCAAATCATCCGACATCCAGGCAAGGGCAAACAGATGATGGCACGGAAAACAACCCACGCCATCGAGCAAATCAACGAATATGAAAAAAAATGGAAAATTCAAACCAATACACAGAAACTAATGATAATACACATTGCCAGAATAAACCCTACACCAATCACAGTCAACAACGTACCTATACAATACTCCAACGAAGGCAAAATTTTGGGACTCACAATAACAAGAACAGGCATAGCAAAACACGTAAAACAACGCATACAGACTGCCCAATCACAACTCACGAAACTACGACGATTCAGCAAAATGGACACCAAAATTCAACTACATCTATACAAAGCACTTATCCGCCCTCACCTAGAATATTGTAGTGGACGTCTCCCCTACAAACTGCGTAGCAGGCACCACCTGCTATCACATCCCAACGTGCCGCTGCCTAGCAACCAAGTGAGAGCTGTCCCCAGATGTTACCGTATCTTAGCAACGGAACTAGTCACCGGCTACTTCTCGGGTTTTCCCAACATGACTCATAGAGGACTGGCGGCTGCTGCTGGGTGTATATAAGCTCAGTCTCTCCATTGAGATTCATTCTGCCCATTTTTCGGAACAAGCAACATCTCCTCCAGCAAGCTCCACGCTGTTAACATTTCATTCAACCAGGAGGCCAGCAACAGGCAACATCTTCCCTAACGAAGCTCCTGCACATCTACCTCCTTCAACACGCTACTCACCGAACGTCTTCTACTGAGCAGCCCCACCACACGGCACCTCCAGCACCAGACTGTCTATCATATAACTTATATATTATACAAGAAAACCACATTAGAGTTTCCTTCCATTCTGAGTGCTAGACAACATTAATATCTCGTTATCCCTACAAATGGTGACTCCCGGAGATAAGCACTCACACAGGATGGAGGACGGACGGATCTCTCTGCCGACTTTCAACCACAACGTCGAGGACTGGCTTGACCATGTGGAAGCAGCCCTCGCCGGCTCACGAGCAACCGACGGGCAAAAGTATTGCGCCCTGCTCTGTGCCTTGCCCACGGAAGTGGCCACGCGGGTCTCACAAACCATTTCCAACCCTCCAGATCACAACAAATTCGCTACCCTGCGGGCTGCCTTGAAGACGTGTTATCAACAGACCAGCCCCAATCTCCTGCAAGATCTATCCTCTACCTCCCTCGGGAACTCAACCCCGGGACGTCTCTGGGAGATGTGTCGGCTGAACTCCCGTCACACAGACAGACTCCCCGACTCTATCCTGTGCCAGCTTCGCGCACAAAAGCTACCCACAGAAGTACCCAACATCCTATCCGCAGTAGATTACTCTACGACACCGGAACTATATGCAACCGCGGCAGATAGAATTTTTAACGAGTGCGCTGCTGCACCCCTTGCCTCCACGGTCACACCAGTACCTACCATCGAACTTGTACGCCGGGTCAACACCCCTCAGCCGAGCAATACCTCACAAGACATCAAGGACCTGTTGCAAATTTTGAACCGCAGGATGGACACCATTGAGCAGTTCTGCTCCTCCATACCCGCTGCTGCGCCGGTTCCTGACTCACACACTACGCCCTACAAGTTCCGACACACAGCAGCCAACCCCCAGCACAACAAATTTACCCTCTGCTGGTATCACCAGACTTTCGGCCGCAATTCTCGAAACTGTGAGCCCTATTGCACCTGTTCGGGAAACGGCAACACCGGAGGCTGGTAGACGCCTCAGCCTCCGTCCCTCCAGGCGTCTCATTACTGAGCGTCACCGACCGCACCTCCGGCAAGAAGTTCCTCATCGACACCGGTCATCGGTCAGCCTCATCCCTCCCTCACTACGAGACAAGTCAAAGCAACCCTCGTATGACCTGTTTGCTGCCAACGGTACCTCCATCGCCTCCTACGGCGTACGCACCCTCGCCTTAGACCTCGGTCTGCCCAAGACTCTGCGTTGGTTATTCGTGATAGCAGACGTGTCTCAACCCATCCTTGGTTTCGACTTCCTCACCTTTCACAAGCTCGGCGTCAAACCAAGTCATCTATGCCTCATTCATGAGCCTACAGCACGCAAGATCCAGGGTTCTCATGCCAGACACACGGACGCTATCACCTGTCTTGCGCCTTCCAACGAGTTCTCCTCCCTGCTCGACGAATTCAAGGAGCTTTTTTTCACCCCGAGTCTCCCTACCCCCACCACCTACGTCCGGAATTTTCCACCACATCGAAACCAAAGGACCACCAGTTTTTTCACGCCCTCGCCACCTGCGCCCTGAGCTCCTGTACACAGCCAAAGTAGAATTCAACAAACTACTGCAAGACGGCATCATTCGCCCTTCAAGGAGTCCCTGGGTATCGCCTCTTCACATGGTTCCTAAGCGAACACCCGGCGAGTGGAGGGTGTGTGGCGACTACAGAGCCCTGAATCTCGTCACCAAACCTGACAGGTACCCTATTCGGCATGTCCAGGACTTTCACCACAAACTTCATGGCAAGACTATCTTCTCGAAGATCGACTTGGAGCGTGCCTTCCACCAGATTCCAGTAGCACCGGCAGATACCCAGAAGACAGCCATCACCACTCCGTTCGGACTCTTCGAGTACACTTTCATGAGTTTTGGCTTACGCAATGCAGCACATACTTTCCAGAGGTTCATGGACCATATGCTTCGCGACCTCGATTTTGTCACCGTCTACATTGACGACATCCTCGTCACATCTTCGACGCCTGCCGAGCACCGCCACCACCTACAACTCCTTCTCCAACGCCTGCAGAACAACAACATGAAAGTTCATCCTGCTAAGTGCGTCTTTGGAACCTCGGCCATCGATTTCCTCGGTCACAGAGTCTCGCCCAGTGGCATACAACCCCTACCACAGAAGATAACCGCGATTAAGGAGTTCCCCAAACCTGAAACGGCGAAGAAACTCCGAGAGTTCCTGGGTTTAGTCAACTACTACCACCGCTTCATTGACAAAGCTGCCACCGTCCTAGCCCCCCTACACGACCTTCTCAAGGGACGCCCAAAGAAGTCTCACAAGTCTCTCATGTGGACTCAAGAGGCTACTACGGCATTCACCACTATCAAACAGCACATCACACGCCTCACCCTCCTGGCCCACCCCGCACCTAACGCCCGGACCACTCTCACAACAGACGCTTCTTCTACTGCAGTGGGCGCCGTCTTACAGCAGGAGATCAACGGAATTTTCATGCCCGTTGCTTTCTTCTCACAACGGCTTTAACCACCACACCTCAAGTACAGCGCTTTTGATCCAGAACTCCTGGCCATATACTTGGCTGTCAGACATTTCCAACACTTCCTCGAGGCCCGTCAGTTTACCATCTTCACTGATCACAAGCCCCTCGTCCACGCCTTCGCTTCAGCTTCCCAGTCACATACACCTCATGTCCTGCGCCACTTGGCTTACATCTCGGAGTTCTCCAGCGACATCCAACACATTAAAGGCAGCCACAACGAGATCGCCGACGCCCTCTCTCGTTGTATATCCACCATTCTTCCCTCATCTCCACCCATTGATTATGGGCAGCTAGCCGCGGCTCAAGAGAAAGACGAAGACCTGGCAGCATACAAGACATCCCCCTCAGGCCTCATACTCCAAGAACTCCCTGTTCCTGGCACAAAGATAAAATTGTGGTGGGACGTATCCTATGGACAGCCTAGACCGTTCGTGCCTCACGTCCACCGCCGCTCTGTTTTCGACCGCATCCATGGTCTCAGCCACCCGGGTGTGCGGGCCTCCCAGCGCCTCCTCACGCAACGTGTCGTCTGGCCCGGCATCAAGTCTGATACTAAGAAATGGGCTGCCCAGTGCCTGGCCTGCCAGTCCTCCAAAATACATCGTCACATACGGGCCCCCTTACAAGCCTTTCCTATTCCCAAAGGACGTTTTCAAGTAGTACACCTCGACATCGTGGGACCTCTACCATCATCCTACGGTAGCACCTACATCTTCACCTGCATCGACCGTTTCACCAGGTGGACAGAAGCAATTCCCATGCCCAACGCTACAGCAGAGACTACTGTCCGCACCTTCATGTCCGGTTGGGTTTCCCGTTTTGGCCCCCCCCCCCCCCGCAACAGTAATCACTGACCGAGGAGTACAGTTTGAGTCACAACTCTGGCAGCACCTCCTACAGTTCCTCGGCACGTCTAGACAACGCACTACAGCATACCACCCTCAAGCCAACGGCATGGTAGAACGTTTTCACCGGCAGCTGAAGGACGCACTCAAGGCACAGCACGACCCTTACAGCTGGACTGATGCGCTTCCCTTAGTGCTCCTCGGCATCCGTGCGTCACACAAGGAGGATATGGACTGTAGCCCAGCAGATCTGACACTAGGCGAGCCCCTTCGGCTACCCGGGGATTTCTCACTCCCTCCTGATCCCAACCAAACCACTCCAGCAGTTCGTCACGACTTACTCCAAAAGCTACGACAAGCAGTTTCTGCATTCAGAGCTACTGCTCCACGCCAGCCTACTCGGCGCCCTGAACACATCCCTCCTGCACTACTCACAGCGGAGTATGTTTTCGTCAGGCATGATGCTCACAGCAACCCATTACAACGCCCCTACGATGGACCCTTCCAGGTGGTTACCCGTTCAGCAAAGTTCCTGACAATTCTCCGGAATGGCAGACATGACACCGTCAGCATAGACCGAGTCAAACCGGCCGCCTTACCCGTCGGGCCCCCAGCCCAGCAGCACCATCAACAAACTACGCCTGCACCAGTCCACCGGCAGTTACCACCGGCAGCAACACCACGCCCACGACATTTCTGGGCACCCTCTTTTCACCCTCATGTACAACCTGCTCCTGTCATAGAACCTGCACCTGTAATAAACCTCCCTTCTATCATAGAACCTGCTCCTGTCATAGACCCTCCTCCTGTCATAGAACCTGAACCTGTAATAGATCTCCCTTCTATCATAGAACCTGCTCCTGCCATGGACCCTCCTCCTGACGCAGCCCCTGCAGCAGCAGGAGCAAAACAACCATTGCTTGTACAACCTCCTCTAATCCCAAACCCTCTTTCTCCTCCTAATTCTCCCACAGGTTTTGTGTCACTGGACGGAGTTGTTACACGTAGCGGACGAGTCGTACATACACCTGCCCGGTATGTGTTATGTGTGGGACACAACCCGGACAACATCCAGCCTCCCGCCGCGCCGGGAGGGGAGGGGGAGTATTGTAGTGGACGTCTCCCCTACAAACTGCGTAGCAGGCACCACCTGCTATCACATTCCAACGTGCTGCTGCCTAGCAACCAAGCGAGAGCTGTCCCCAGATGTTACCGTATCTTAGCAACGGAACTAGTCACCGGCTACTTCTCGGGTTTTCCCAACATGACTCATAGAGGTCTGGCGGCTGCTGCTGGGTGTATATTAGCTCTGTCTCTCCATTGAGATTCATTCTGCCCATTTTCCGGAACAAGCAACATCTCCTCCAGCAAGCTCCACGCTGTTAACATTTCATTCAACCAGGAGGCCAGCAACAGGCAACATCTTCCCTAACGAAGCTCCTGCACATCTACCTCCTTCAACACGCTACTCATCGAACGTCTTCTACTGAGCAGTCCCACCACACGGCACCTCCAGCACCAGACTGTCTATCATATTACTTATATATTATACAAGAAAACCACATTAGAGTTTCCTTCCATCCTGAGTGCTAGACAACATTAATATCTCGTTATCCCTACAATATCCACCAATACCACTCAACATGATCAGCAAATCCAGTCAACTTAAACTTCAAGCAGTAGAAAACAAAGCTATCCGTAGGGCATCAAAGCAACTTCCGCCATACACCACCAAAATACAAGAACTTCACGAATTATGCAATATCGAACCACTGAACATACGTACACACAGTCAAGCACAGAGAATATGGACCAAACTTGAAGAGATGGAGGACCCATTATTCTCCAAGTTAAAAGAAGAAGGAACTACTAAAACACACAGCTGGTGGCCTAAGAGCTTCCATGCTGACATAGCAGAACAAGACCCACTTTACACATATATGTAAACAAATAACACCAACATCGGACAAACAAAAATTAACACCCATTACAATAATGAATACCTAGCTAGCTTAGCTTCCATCCCCCCTCCCTCCTCAACCTCCCTCCCTGAGCGGTCGGGCGTGTGCTGTGCGCGGCCACCACCCAATCATTTCAACTCGTCTCCGCTAGGTGGACAGCCCACCTGCTATCTACCCCTCCCACTTTTCTTCCCGTTTCCATGCTTTACTTCTCTCTCTCTCTCCTCTCCTTTCCCAGTGCAAAGTCATTTGCCACTTTACTTCATTATCATCATCATCATCAGAGAGACGTCTCGTGACGCCTGCTCTCCCATTTGTCTCCAGATCCAATTTGTGGTTCTCTGATCACCCAACAACTGCCCCGGAGCCAGTATATAACCAGCAGGGATCACTATATGCATTGATGTCGGTGGTTCAACATGATTGAGACGGCAGGTCCACCTCGTGGGCCGAGGGCCCCAGACCCTCCTCGTGTTGGAGTGTAACCGACCACAACAGCAGTCATCAGTTGTTAGAGGCGCCAGTGCTATTCCCTGGGACATGCCTTGGAGTTATGGTCCACAGTGTGGTTAAATGTGTTTTTTAATAATTATGCCAGGTTGGGTAGTGGACCCATGTATTTGTTGGTATCAGTATTAACGTGTTGGGTGTGAGTGCATCTCCTATGCACTACCAACAGTCTGGGAAGTATCATATGCCAGTTTGTCTTATAACTGGATGTAATGGAAAGTACCTAGTAATTCTATGAATAAAGCCTGGTAATTGTAATGAAATGTACCACTAGAAGATGTGGGTGAAGTAGAAGTAGCCACTTGGAGTGGCAGTTAAGTAAAGCCAAGAGTTGTCATGTAACTATGTATTGTGAGTAGGGCCAAGGAACTGGTCCTGCTTTGTAATGTAATGTGACACCAGTAAGGTTGTGTGCAGTTGGATTGTAATATCTGAGTAATTGCTGTTGAGTAAAATAAGAAAATAAGTAACTAAGAAATACTGAGTTTGCAGTTGAGTAAGCGAGGAGTTGCACCTTGAAGTTATATGTTAATAATATCTCTTTTCCCTTTGATTTCATATTAATAAACGTGTTCTTTGAGTATTTTAGGAGTATTCATTTCTCCCACAGCAGTTACCTTTATTTACGTCCAAGTGACTTGATACCAGAATTAAAATACCCATGTGCCTTAGACCCTCGACATGCTACCAAAAAGAACTAAGGTTATGCAGTAACCATTGAAGTAAGTAGAAAGAACCATTGAAGTAAAGAACTAAGGCAAGAGAAGTAAGAGTATAAGATAAGGCAGAGTATGAGTAGAGAGAAACGGCTGCCGTTACATTGGTGGCAGCTTGTTTCTTATACCCCCCATTACAGTACATTGGTTCGCAGCTGTGGGATGTAATTCACATGGTATCAGGTCAAGAGGAATAACTGTGATACTGTGGGTAATTTTTGTTAAAGAGTGATTTGTAATAACCATTTCTCTGTACAGGTACCTAATCATTTCACTGTAACTAATAAATATTCCAGATTACTAATAATTTTGTTCCATAATTTTTCCAGTGTACAGTGTAGTTTGTAATTCTGTGCAAAAATTTTTTTCTGTGGTTTTACGGAGAAGTTGAAAACAGTTCACGGCAAATACTTTACTTGGAGTTATGTTAGACCATTGCCTCAAGAAAATTAGAAATCTGTTTTAAAGTAAAGTGTACAGTAAAATGTGGAAACTTGTAATGTTCAGAGTATTAAAAAGTGTCTGAAAAACAGAGGTTAGCTACCTAACTATTTTTTTTTTCAGTCTTTTTGTGAAATCTCAGGAAAGTGTTGGTTGTATGCCAAGGTAATATTATTTTTGCTTGTCTTTCTGCACTGGTAACATAGCAATTGTTGTGATCACTTGAGTTAATACTTGATATTTACAGACAATGAGCGAACAGTGAACATCTGCCGCGTTACGAGTGTTGGGGCAGTGGTTGTTTCTGAGTGTCATCGGAAGGCCATAATTGTACTAAGGTTATGTAACTGAGTGTTATTTGAAATTGTGGCATATTCTGGATGTATTTGTTTTGATTTCAATTGGAAGTGTTTTGGTTCTCAGTTGACGTTAGTTTGACAAGTGAATTTATTTGTATAACACGAATTGTGTTAAATATTTCTGAGTATATTGTATTTTTTGTGTTGTTTCTAGTAGTTTACGATTTTAATGCCAAGGGCATTGTCATGGTCACGTTGACTGCTAATCTATTTAACTAATGATTCTTATTAAACTCCATGACCGCAAAACATGAGTGGGTTAGCGACCCCTGAGAAGACCTGTTTTTCCCCATACACGCTACACTTGTGTTCCCTCCCAGAGTCCCGCCTTTGTGAAGACACTTATCAATGCCTTGTTTATTCCACTTTCTCCTGGGAAGCTCAATCTTGAATTAGTCTGTGTAAATCAACTCAAGTAATTCACCAGACCTTTGTCAACTGAGAGTCATCTTTGAATGAGTAACAGTTAGAGTTGTTTGTAATTATTGTCATTGCGTGAGTAGCGATCACTGGCAACTCAGGGATATATATACCCGCGCATCACGCAGGGCGAGCGTCCCCTGACGCTCCCTAACATGTTTTTCCAGGTATGTTTATGTGTAGCCATTCAGTTTGATTTAGTCAATTGTAGTGAGTATCAGTGTTCATCAGTGTTCATGCTTTAACAGTTGAATTGTCATTCACCCAGTGTAAGAAGTAATATAACGTAAATACGTCTGTCGTCTAGACAAGAGATTTGTTTGTGTGTTGTCATGCTTCCCAGTCCGTCCCCTGACGCTCCCCAACATGTTTTTCCAGATCCCATTGTGATTCTTGCATCACTCAACAACGGCCCCGGATGTAGTAGAAACCCAGCAGGGATCATATATGAACGATGGCAGCGATGCTGCATGATTAATCTGCTCCACTGCCTCGTAGTGCCGACCCCAGACTCGCCATGTGTCTGGCTACCACCGACCATAACAACGGTCGTGAATCTCAGTGTTCTACCCTGGGATGCACCCTGGAAGTATATGTCCACAGAGTGTTGTAACATGTATGTTAGGGATAATCAGTTGGACATAATTATCCCATGTTGGGTAGCAGACCCCTGTATCTGTTATTTTCAGTATTAATGTGTATGTTGAGTAAAGTCTTGTATCTGTACTGTAATGCCACGTACCACCAGTAGGTGTGAGAAGTACAGTAATCTACAAAGAGTGCCATGTACTATGTATTGTGAGTAGGGCCAAGGAACTGGTCCTGCTATGTAATGTAATGTAACACCAGTAAGGTTGTGTGCAGTAAGAGTGTAAGATCTGAGTAATTACTGTTGAGTAAAGAAATAAGAAAATAAGTAAATAAGAAATAAGTAAAGAAGAAAGTACTGAGTCTGCAATAAGTCCAGGAGTTGAGCCTGGTAGTTATATGCTAATAAGATATATATTTCCCTTTGATTTCATATTAATAAACATGTTCTTAGAGTATTTTAGGTGTATTCATTTCTCCCACAGTATTTTACCTTTATTTCTGTCCAAGTGACTTGATACCAGAATTACAATACCCATGTGCCTAGACCCTCGACCATGCTACCAAAAGAATGTCCATGATACCAAAAGAATGCCCATGCTACCAAAAGACAAGAGTAAGAACTAAGATAAGAGAAGTAAGTAAGATAAGGGTGGTGTAGGTGTTGGAAAAGACACCCTTACAGCATTAGTTCTAGCAGTGTAGACTGACAGGCATTGTCAGTAAGAGTGTTTTATGTTTATTTGAGATCTAATACATGTATAATTTCAGCAATTGCATTGATGGTTTGAGGACTCTTTGGTGATATGGACATCTGTGAAAGAACGCAATCTTTGAAAAGTGATTGTTGGAAAGTACATGTAAGGACCCCCATTTGTGAGTACAACAGAGTACATTGTGAAGTGATAACTGTGTTAAAACCATTACAATTGAAAAGACAGTGAATACTTGTTGAGCACCGAGGAGACAGCCTCGTAAAGTATTATAGTACTATTACCACTTGATTTTTTTTGTGAGCAAGACTCAGTAATGGAAATGCCTTTGGTTCTTTTTTAAGTTGTTTGATTTGCTAGAGTACAGTGTAATTCGGGAAGAGTTCCTACAGTGTTGCACTATACAGAGATCTACAGTAACAAGTACCATTGCTTTGAGTGTGCACAGTTGAGTCCTGAAAAGTGACAAAAGGGTACAGTGATGTTGTTCTCGTTTATTCATCAGTGAAGCAGTAAAGTAAAAGTTCACATTCCAGTATTATCACTAGGGGAGAGAGTAATAAGTTAAGTAGTATTTGAGCAGTATTTTGAACAGTATATCAAGTGTTTTTGTGTATTTGAATGTCAGTTAGGCAGTATCCGTTGTTTTTGAAGCTGTGCCCGTGCTGTGAAGTACAGTGAGTTGTTGTGACCTCCAAGCATGATGGCTGTCACAAGAGAACAGTTCAGGGCAGTCAGCTCAGAACCTGTGTCCAGGAAGTTGATATGTAGAGTTGAGTAGTATGGGGGTGGAGACATGTTCATTCACAGGAATGACACCCAGGTCTCGCCACCAGTTGCTTCATCAGGTGCATGGCCTGATGGACAAGGAAGTGTAGAAGGAGAGAAGAGTGTGGAATGCCTCTCTTGCTAGTTATGTGAGAGACTGGCATCAGTGTTGCCGAGATATCTTTAAAGGGTTGTAGACCTTTGACTGGAATGCATTGGTTGTTGATGTGCATGGTGAAGAGTGATGTTTTGCATATTTGTGTTACAATTGAGAAGTACAACTGGTAAGTGAGAGAATGTGTTGTTGCCTTGCATCAGTAAGTTGTGGAAAGTGAGTATGTTGTTTGACCATGTGAAGGTGGAATGTGGTGAAATGGGAATGTTTGAGAGTATGTAGGTATTTGTGAATTTTTTTTCTTTTGATTTTTTTTTCCAGAGAGGGATTGTCAATTGGCAGTAAAGACACAGAGATTGGAAGATGGATTGGCTGTTATGCAACTACCTGATGGGTATCTGTTACCAGTTGAGTAAGGATACCAGTTGTGAGTTCTCAAGTTTTGTGAGTCAAGTCCTAGCTAGGCTTGTTGTTGTGTATAGGTGTAGTGTTCGTGACTTTTAGGTGGAGTCAGGCATCGACGATGGCGCTGATTTCGCTAAATGGCAAATGCCATAAGTACAGACAGTTTTTTGGTTTGGCTGTGCTCCCATAAGGACCGTTTCATTTTGCATCGTATTCTGGGGATTATCGCCGCGCGTTCGGGATCCCTCGAAGGTTGCTGCCTCTCGCGAGTAGGACAATGACTCTTTCGTTTAAAGTCATTCAATTCATTCCTTCGACTGAATGGGGTTTGTTCATCTCCGTCCTAGCTTGAGAATTCTAGTTAAATCTCAGTGGTGTCGAGTAAGCATTTGCTTAATCTCTTAGTGAAACTTTTGATATGAGAAGCTGTATTGTCAGTGTATTGTGTAAAAAAAATTTTGTGCTATGTGTGTAACCCCATTTTTATGTTTTTCGTTATCATTACATTATTCTTATGTATGTTTAATTACCTGTATTTTTTTTCCCTATGCAATGTGTCAGTGATGATAGATTATTTTTTTTAACTATCATTTATCCCATGTATGTAACCATTGTGTTCTTGTTTTGTATGTCTTTTGTACCAGATGCCTGTAATAGTCCTGATGTGTTGTTATGAGCGTATGTGGTGTGAAATCGTGACGAAAGGTAACAGTTACTTAAAGAATCTGTGTAACTACTGTACATGTTTAGCAAACGTTACCTGCATAATAAGAATCTTGGGGAAAGGAGTTGCTTTGTCATGGCCACGTTGACTGCTAGTCTGTTTTAACTAATGATTCTTCTTAAACTCAACGACCTCAAAACATGAGAGGGTAACTGGTTAGCTATCCCTTAGAAGAAGGGTGTTTTTCCCATTCGAAGTTTACACTCATGATCCCTCCCAGTAAGTCCCGCCTTCAAACACAGTTGTCACTGCTTTGTTATACCATTCTCTCCTGATAAGCTCAATCTTGAATTAGTCTGTGTAAATCAAATTTAGTAATTCTCAAGACCTTTGTCAACTGAGGGTCATCTTTGAATGAGTAACAAATGAGTTGTTTGTAATTACTGTCATTGCGTGAGTAGCGATCGCTGGCAACTCAGGGGTATATAACCACAGGGGAGTGTGAGAGAGACGTCCCGTGACCCCTGCTCTCCCCTTTGTTTCCAGATCCAATTTGTGGTTCTCTGATCACCCAACGACTGCCCCCCAGCCATGTAATGGCCCCTGTCTCATCAACAGAAGTATTATTTAAATGGGCTATTTACATCTGATTTATATTCAGATTCATCCCATATAATTTTTCACTACCTGTGAGGACATGACCTGAACACATGAAGGGTAGCTTTCCCAAGAGGGAGAAGCCCATTTGTCAGCATCTATGTAAGCGCCCACCAAGGCCACGCCTTCAGGCAGTCACTCACACCAACTAATATGGAACGGACATTGATTCACGTTTATATACATAAATGCCGTCCTTTCTCATCACACTCATAAATAGTGGAACTTACTGTTGATCTACACTCAGGAATTATATAAATATAATACTTCTAATAAAACAAGAAACTTCAATTGGGTTTCGTTACTAAAGCCCAATATAATATATGTGAACCAACCTGGTTCATTGGGAATTAACCAACCGGCTTATATAGGTGGCAGCAACGGTAGTTAACGGATGTCTCTTTCCGGCCTACAAACCAAGACGTCAGTGTTTTGTGAAACACAAATAACAAAAAACAGTGATGTATTACATAACGAATGCGAGTGTTGAGGCTATATCCCGTATTGAGACGATAATTAGTGAGTGTTTCTCATTCTCTCTGTACAGCTGTTGTGGCTTCGCGATCGTTGATTGCTGAATTTCCGGTGTCATCAGAAAGTCCCCCATATATACGGGATTGCAGAAGATTTGACATTCAGTGGAGGCGACATCGTATCAGCGCATAGCCTACAGTGGGAGGGAAGATTGACGTCGCCCACAAGCTGACACCCACCCCACAACAGATAGCAGCTAGACGGATCGCATTTTCTATACAGACGCCCTAACTCCTGTGTTAAGTATTTAAAGAGTAAAATACTTTATATACAGTGAGACTCTATAGCTTTTCAAGTGATTGTTACAGCTATCAGTCATAACACCATATACACAGTTGGTAAAGGTAGAGGAATTATGTTCTCCCCATTACTGTGGCATACTGGTTTAGAACATATATATATATATATAGATATACATATATATATATATATATATATATATATATATATATATATATATATATATATAATCAACGACCTCACCAGCAAGGAATCGAACCCTCGACCTACTGGGTGGCCCTAGGGAGCGCTTACCGGCTAGCCCACAAGGACACTAAAAGCAGTTCTAGACTCTGTTATATTTCACACAAAGCCTGTTCATCGAGCTGATGGCGCCATGAACCTCATTGGGAAACTGCCCGTGCCTCGTATGTGGTGTCAGTAGCATTTTTCCGAATCCAGCTGGTATGAAACGCGAGGTACATATATATACTTCATTTTTAGTCCATTTAACACGCGGACTTTGAACATATAATCAACGACCTCACCAGCAAGGAATCGAACCCTCGACCTACTGGGTGGCCCTAGGGAGCGCTTACCGGCTAGCCCACAAGGACACTAAAAGCAGTTCTAGACTCTGTTATATTTCACACAAAGCCTGTTCATCGAGCTGATGGCGCCGTGAACCTCATTGGGAAACTGTCCGTGCCTCGTATGTGGTGTCAGTAGCATTTTACCGCGTGTTAAATGGACTAAAAATGAAGTATATATATGTACCTCGCGTTTCATACCAGCTGGATTCGGTAAAATGCTACTGACACCACATACGAGGCACGGGCAGTTTCCCAATGAGGTTCACGGCGCCATCAGCTCGATGAACAGGCTTTGTGTGAAATATAACAGAGTCTAGAACTGCTTTTAGTGTCCTTGTGGGCTAGCCGGTAAGCGCTCCCTTGGGCCACCCAGTAGGTCGAGGGTTCGATTCCTTGCTGGTGAGGTCGTTGATTATATGTTCAAAGTCCGCGTGTTAACTGGACTAAAAATGAAGTATATATATATATATATATATATATATCTTGATAAAATCACACGGGAAAAGGGAAACAACGGAGCACCTTAGCTTTCGTCTTTATTCAAGACATCTTCAGAGGCAACTGGAGTCTACCAAAATGTCAGTTTTTTCTGCTATGTTTTTAAGATGTCTGCGTATTTGTGACTGTCGTGATCCCACTATCCTTTATACTTGGGGAGTGAACCCTACCCCAAGTTATTAACAAATAAAGGAGCAAATAGGGAACACGGCAATAATTATCCTCACCAAAAAACCTACTCAACCAAGTGTACTTGAAAAGTAAGAACAGTTGAAATAAGTGAATCACAAAAGGGAAGATAATTAATTAATTCAATTTATGTTTTAAATGGAGTAAGGATTAGCAAACCTGAATTTAAGGGAATAAGTACTTGTATAATAAAATAAGAGTGATGCCGGAAGGACAAAAATATACTGTAAGGAGTTAGACCAAACAAATATTACTTAGCATTATTATATTACACAAGACATACGAAATACATACATACATCAATCACTACAAAATGATTATCCCTACCAAACAGGAGATTCCTTACCACCAGGATTCCTTCCTAGGCCTAACTAAACGTGTCACTAATACCTGATACCCCTAGGGCATTGCAGAGACTGGATAATGCATTAAACAAGGGCCAAGGCTGGAGAATGAGTGGACACGTCTACCTAGGTCTATGCTATGCCACGTTTTTTTCACTACTGGCGTGGCGTGGGTACGCACAAAGGAGCAGAGGAGCGCGCCCAACTCGCGTGATCCAGACATTTGCTAGATTTTCTATATAATTAATTAATACTCTCTTGATTTGAACTTAACAGAGTAAGACAATGATGCATATTAATAGCATACATAATTATACAATTAACCTAAGTAACTAAGAGCAATAATAATATAATAAGTACAATAAAAAATTATTAATAGCTTGCCTGAAATGGAAACGTGAACACAAGCCTCCACTGTGAGAGTTCCCGAGCGCCACAGGCATGTGACAGTGACTCTGAATTTATTGACGATGAATTGAAACACATTCGTTCCAATGCACAAAAACTCGGGTACCCTTCTGTGTTTGTTGATCGTTGTTTTAAAAGGGCTAAAAAATCCTTTCATTCCTCTCAAACCAGGCAAATTCCTACACTTAAGAATATTTTGACTCTGCCCTATCGTAATGAATTTGTCCCGTTAGTTCGGTCCCTCAGGCTATTAAATATTAATGTTGTTTTCAAGTATGACTCAACCATTACCAATATGTTAATAATAGCCCAAGTTTGAATGTAAATGGAAGTGTTTATTGTATTCCATGTAGCAAATGTAATGGTAATTATGTAGGTCAGACAGGAAAAACACTGCAGCTCAGAATCAAACAACATAAGTACAATATCAGAACAGCATCTGAAAGCAGTGCCCTGTTCGTTCATGTTAGGAATAATAATCATCCCGTTGCTTGGGAAAAAAGCGTAGAAGTATTTAAATCATCTTGTGTCACAGAAAGACTTCTGGTTGAAGCTACTTTGATTAAGGAATTAAAATCAATAAACCTTAGTGATGGTCAGTTCAAAACTGATAATATGTTACATAAATTTATTTGTCAGTGGCCCAAGGTTAAAAATGCTCTGAAAACCTTTGATCTAGATGTAGGATAGTTATTCAGTGGGTCCCTTATTTTTGACCTGACCTGACTAGTCACGTCACCTCCTTCTCTTAAGCTCCTCTACGTGTGTGTTGGTGTGGGGATTAGTGGATGACATCATGTTTAATAAGGTTACCTTGTATATTTAAGCCTCTCTCTGTCCATGTAATACCAGTTGCCTCTGAAGATGTCTTGAATAAAGACGAAAGCTAAGGTGCTCCGTTGTTTCCCTTTTCCCGTGTGATTTTATCAAGATTTATCTTATCCACGTTTTCATTGTGGATGTACATAATATATATATATATATATATATATATATATATATATATATATATATATATATATATATTTATACAGTATATATATATATACCATATACACATAATAGAGGAATTATGTTCTCCCCATTACTGTGGCATACTGGTTTAGAAGAAGAATATATATGTATATAAAATACGTAAGAGTTGATATGAAATAGCAATCAAAGATATTGTTATATGTGTTACATTTACTACTACAAAGGAGGATGAACTGTTACATATGCTACATGTTAAGTTTATGTCCATAACCAATACTGAGATATTAAAAGTTGCTGAATTATAGCAACAATCCGGTGAGCTGAATTGAACATTAGTTTCTGCAAATGATTCGCTCACTGCCCAGGGTGTGACAGGATGTGACTGCAGTTGTTGTGACTACTCATCAATCAACATCCTGTCAACAAAATTCTTTCGTATGGCGTGAATAACCCCCAGTTATCAGCACCCCAGCACACCCTAGTGATGACAAATCTCCGGTTTGGGAGATAGTATCAGCATTCTGAGGTATGGTGTGGTGGATGACCTAGTGTAACCAGGAGCGGTAGTTTGCTGCTCTCATGATTTTCGTGAACATTAACCCAGTCACCGGACCTTGAATCAGCTGTGTCTCCTGTGAGTGACACACACAAGTCTACGGGATTGCGGCAACAATTTCACATTATCAAGAAATTCCAGAAAGGATTCTTCAATCAAGCCTATAAGGAATAGGTAGTATCTAGGTATACATTAAATATATACACACATTTACATGTTCGAGACATAACTCCACATCGGTAGGACATCGATAGGTTATTGTCATTGTTGTAAGTGCTTACTTATTTTAATATGTACTGAAGTGAAATAATTCCCAGTATTTATTAGACATAGAAAATGTGGACATTTTCTTTTGATCCCAGGGAGGATAAGAATGTTCATAATTTTCAAACTACATATTTTAATGATGTCAAAGACACATCTTCTTAAAATAGAAATCTGATAGTTCTACAGTAAAGTATCATAGACTGTAAATTTTCAGCCATGCCGTGTTGAACCCTTCACAACTCAGTACCATTGCTCTCCACAAAAATGAATGTTTCGTTGAATGTGTCTTAAGCACCACACACTCGTTCATCCTAGCGTGATTACAGTAGCAAAAGTTGTACATTGCTAAGAGGATGCGTTCTTAAACACGAAGTAGGTGAGGATTATTTCTGCCATGTTGCTTTTGATATTGGCAGTAATGTTTGTGTTTGAAGTCATGTTTTTTTTCTGTTATTATAAGTCAGTGTCATCCAAGATGAAAATTGTTTATAACATTTTAACCCAAAAGGCACTAAAGTATAGGACCCCTGTAGTAGATAATACCCTACAGTAGTAGAATCCCCAGCTTAGTGTCTACACCTATGTTTATAACACGTTTAGGGTTGTATAGGATGTACTGTACTCTGTGAGCTTATTTAGGCCTCACGGAGCTTGGCCGGTGGTGACCATGCGATGTAATGGCCCCTGTCTCATCAACAGAAGTATTATTTAAATGGGTTATTGACATCTGATTTATATTCAGATTCATCCCCTGTAACTTTCCACTATCTGTGAGGACATGAACTGAACACGTGAACGGTAGCTTTCCCAAGAGGGAGAAGCCCATATGTCAGCATCTATGTAAGTGGGCACCAAGGTGACGCCTTCAGGCAGTCACTCACACCAACTAATATAGAACGGACGTTGATTCACGTTTATATACATAAACGCCGTCCTTTCTCATCACACTCATAAATAGTGGAACTTACGGTTGATCTACACTCAAGAATTATATAAACATTATACTTTCCTAATAAAACAAGAAACTTCAATTGGGTTTCGTTACTAAAGCCCAATATAATATACGTGAACCAACCTGGATAATTGGGAATTAACCAACCTGCTTAGCCAGTAGATAACCAGCAGGGATCAATATGTGCATTGATGTCGGTGATTCAACATGATTGAGACGACAGGTCCACCTCGTGAGCCGAGGGCCCCAGACCCGCCTCGTGTTGGAGTGTAACCGACCACAACAGCAGTCATCAGTTGTTAGAGGCGCCAGTGCTATTCCCTGGGACATGTCTTGGAGTTATGGTCCACAGTGTGGTTATATGTGTTTGTTAATAATAATCTCATGTTGGGTAGTGGACCCATGTATTTGTTGGTATCAGTATTAACGTGTTGTGTGTGAGTGCATCTCCTATGCACTACCAACAGTCTGGGAAGTATTACTGGATGTAATGGAAAGTACATATGTAATACTGTGAATAAAGCCTAGTAACTGTAATGAAATGTACCACTAGAAGATGTGGGTGAAGTAGAAGTAGCCACTTGGAGTGGCAGTTAAGTAAAACCAAGAGTTGTCATGTAACTATGTATTGTGAGTAGGGCCAAGGAACTGGTCCTGCTATGTAATGTAATGTGACACCAGTAAGGTTGTGTGCAATAAGGGTGTAATATCTGAGTAATTGCTGTTGAGTAAAAATAAAAAAATAAGTAAATAAGAAAAGTAACTAAGAAATACTGAGTTTGCAGTTGAGTAAGCGAGGAGTTGCACCTTGAAGTTATGTGTTAATAATATCTCTTTTTCCCTTTGATTTCATATTAATATACGTGTTCTTTGAGTATTTTAGGAGTATTCATTTCTCCCACAGTAGTTACCTTTATTTCCGTCCAAGTGACTTGATACCAGAATTACAATACCCATGTTCCTTAGACCCTCGACATGCTACCAAAAAGAACTAAGGTTATGCAGTAACCATTGAAGTAAGTAGAAAGAATCATTGAAGAAAAGAACTAAGGCAAGAGAAGTAAGAGTATAAGATAAGGCAGAGTATGAGTAGAGAGACTAACAGCCGCCGTTACAATGGTGGCAGCTTGTTTGTTAATCCCCCCCCCTCCCCCACCCCGTTACACCACGACTGGGTGTACATATACAATAACACATATAAACTCTCTCTCAGCACCTTAAAGCACCATTAATACCCGCGGCAATAACGCCAGTTACCACATGTGATTGCTCATACAGCACTAGACATGATACTCAACAGCACCAGACGTAATACTCAAGCAATAATACTCAAACCCCACCAACCATGGCAGTTTTCTCCCACGAAGAGGTACCTTGGACCACACTCAGACAACTCAGGCGGACGCCTACAGATGTCCTCGGAGGAATAACACAACCAACAAGTAGCCCTACTGAGTCATGGACTCATCCAATAATGATGGGGGCTGGTAGTTGTTGGCTTTGGCCTGTTGTTCTTAGGTCACCACGTGGGCAGTGGACGCATCAGGGGGCTGACCAGTGCTCTGGGCCCCATAGGTGGTGGTTGGTTCCTGACGCTCGGGTTCACGAAGTTACCCGAGTCTACTGGCCTTCATCCATCTCCCAAACTAGTGTAGGGCGTCCCCAAGCTAAAGACACAAGGCTTAGACTCCTATAGGAACCTGTGAGTGAATGAGTGTGGCGTTGACTAACGGTTTGAAAGCGCCCGCCTCACTCCCCACACACGTTAAGTTCGGATATTTTTCTACATTCGCCAAGAAATAAGTGGCGACCTCACACTCTTGCTGTCTCCACACACCATTACAACTAAGGAGATACATACATGGGTACTCAGATGAATAACACAGCCAAAGTACTGTCGTGCACAAAAGTCGTGTCCACTACACAGCCAGTGAGATTTCGAATAGCCTTGAGTCTGAAGTTTCGAAACAGCTGGAGGAAATGCTATGGTCGGCCAACAGATGTCACCCACTGTAGTGTGTGTGTATAGGAGGGGGGGGGGGGGAAATAGAGGAGGTGGGGCCTGGATGAGAGGAAGGTTTATTTATTATTTATACCACCATAATTTCAAGCTGCCTTTTTAACTATGTTTTGTCTTACAGCTGTTTCTTTATGGTTACGAATTCATGGAACAGGTGCAGTGTCCTGGGTACTTATTGCCGCTCAGGTCACAGTGATACTTCAAAGAATGGAATATATTAAGGATAAAAGTGAAATATGCAAGTATCAGCTAGTTTTACTCAGCGACCACGTCACAATTTTGTTGTTATTCCGACAAAGAGATTATGGTAATATTTATTTATATTCCACCCATCCTTTGCTTAATAAATATTTGTGATAATATGCAATATTATATAATTATATACTTATGTTAAAAAGAGTGGAGTGAAAAAGTTATCAGTATTGTAAAATAGTATTCAGACTTAATCTAGTTCCACTTCTTCAAAGTTCCAGTGTTTAAACACCCCACCACAATATGCAAGCTTCATATATTTTGGAGTGTTCTCAGTTACCGTTAATATTGTGTGCTGAACAACATGAGCATTTCAATGATGGTAGCAATTGTAACTATATAATTTTATTGTGTTATAAGACAACACATTCCACGACGTGTCATACAGATCATTGTATACCACACAATACATAATTTGTGGCTGTTAAGTTACTTTGTTATGAATTTTCATGCGATATAGCTTAAGACATCATTAAGGACATGGATTTATGATAACACTGTAGCTGAGTTAATATATATTAATTGTATTTACAAGCAATACTAAAATCCAAACAATACATCAATACACACATCTTAGTACTTGGTCAAGCCACCCATTGCATTCAGGACTTCATCAAGGCGATTAGGGATGGAGTCTACCAGCTTCAGGCACACCCCTGGTCATCGACGTATATTCTCCTACTCGGCGTAAGCTTTGGCCTCTATTGCTGCACAGGTTCGCTTCTCCCCAATATCCCAATCACGTTTCATCATGGCCCAAATATGTTCAATCGGATTAATATCACATCCTAGTGTTGACCAGTCGATGAGCTTAATTTCAGGGGGATCCTGGAGGTAGTCCTTCACTATGTTGCTGGTATGAATGGGACTGTTGTCATGAACCAGCCTGATAGTGTGGGGGGCTGGAACTGCCATTGCCAGGACTGTAGGAATTAGCACTTGCTCCAGGATGTCTACATACTGCTCACCAGTGAAAAGGCCATTGATCTTCACTAGTTCACCTGGCCCATGTGCCCACATCCACCCCCAGAATGACACTGACGCCCTACCACTCACTGCGAGATGTTGAATGTGTTTCTCTGGGGGGCCGCCAGCACTGCCTTGCTTTGGCTCCCACTGACCTGAACACCGTTTCATCGGTAAATATAATGGTTCTCCAGTATTCTTCTCTATGTGGAATGTGTTCCAATGCAAAGCCGAGTCGACACTCCTTGTGAGTTGGAGTTAGCCACCCTTTGTGAGCTGGAATATGGCAGTCGATCCCGGCTTCGCGTCTCGTCGTCATGAGATGGTAGTTGAGGCCCAAATTTCTTGTATGCTACATTGATGTTCGCATTGGATATGCGTTTGCAGCTGCCACGATCATAGCGTCCATCCTTGCCGACGTTACTCGTGGCCTCCAGCTTCGAGGTTTCGTCTCCACTGAGCCCTCTTCCTCCCACCTCTTATCATTTTCTCTCTGTATGGCCAGGTGATGTGGTGAGCACAGTGGTATTTCTACAGACCGGTCTACCTTACCTAACTCTTCATAAATGTGTGAGATAGTTCCGAGATTATTCCCTTCATCAACAAAGTAACAGAATTCATCATCATTAACTACTTCATATTCACCTAAACCGCACCAGGACTCAAACAAACTGGCTGCTCCGAAACATTACTCATAGGAACATAAACACAGGAATCATCTTGGACTACCACACACATATCCGGTTGTTGTTTCAGCCCCTTATGCGTAAATCTGATACTTAAGGTCTGACCTAACCCTACCTTCACTTTAACTGGTCTAATCTGAGAACTGTGCCCACTTATTATAGTCTTCCTATCAACGTGTAAGTTAGTTAGTTCCTTGGGAGAAGATAAGATCGAAGCATTCGTGAGCTGTTTGACTTTGACAACCGTTCGCACCTTTCTTCCATGACTTGGTTTCCAATAAACTTGTTTATGACCCCCCCAAGTGAACTGATTTCTTTCATGATGCCACTAAACTCCAAATCTGCCTAAAATGTCTGCTCCCAATAATACATCAGTATCCAACATGCTATCTTCCACTATTACGGCTTGGTGGCGGTTTCTTTTCCAACGGGACAACTTTACACTGATGACAACAGTGCCTTGGGCCTTAAACTATTCCCCGTTAAGAGCTACATATCTCTCGGTACAAGGCCTAATGGGCCCCACCTTCAAGGCCCTCACCAAACTATCTTTAATGATCGTAGCTTCACTACCCGTATTAACCAACGCTATACAAGTATGTCCACATATAGGTTACTGAATACATGGAGAACTGTGTGGGAACGGATGTCGTGGTCATTGGCCCGAAGGGGGATTCCTAGCTTGGCGTCCTGGACAAGTGGTAAAGAAACTCCTACAGTTCATCCTCATGCACGCATAACATGAACCTGGTCTGGGCCTGGAGGGGCAATTATGCGGGCTATGGCTATCCCTCCTACAATACCCACACCATTCATTCCCTGTCCAACTTTGAGTGTTAGTCTCCTTCCACCTCGTGTTCTGATCCCGTCTTCCGTTAGTCTCGTTCATATGGTAGTCTCCCTGAACTCTATAATTTTCAAATACTGTCGTGGGTTGTACTTGTTCCTGGCGGGATTGTCTAACGTGATATAAGTCCCTGCTATCCCCACCCAGATATTCACTCCTACTTCGCTCTAACATTCTTACAAATGAATCCAATGTACGGCAGTCTTGTATATAGGGGGTCAAGTCTCTCTGCATTGGTTTAGGCACAGCTCTGTACAGTCTTTGTATTATGTAAGTATCTTTAGTGGTTATTGCTCCAAACTTCTTCTCCATGACTGCCAACCTTGCTCTCATGTCACATACATAATATCGGGGGTTATCATTCACGTTATACACGATTCGTTTCAACACCTCCCATGCTTCATCTTCGGTGGATGGTCCTAAATTCAATCTTAACATAACCTTTCTGAAACTGTCCCAGTCCTTACTAACTGCCACTAACAATGGCCGTACCAATTTGGCCACGCTGTTTTCCATCCAACTCAGGGCAGTTGATATTCTTCCCTCATCCTCTGTCACACATCTTTCAACTTTCCGAAAAAACTTACTTAGGACCTCGTCTACCTGTAAGCTCTGCAATTCTTCCAATGTCAGCTTATCAGTATGGTTAAAGTGGCATGGAATGTTTACGCTGACGGCGCTCCTACTATTTGGAAGTGGGGTGGTGTCATCTCCTACAACTGACTCTTGCTCATTGTTTGGGCTTTTTGCATGCTGGAGTGTTTGTTTTAGTTCCTTAATCTGTTTCTGTAATTCTTCTAACTCCGAGTATTGTCTCTCGTTGATCAGCAACGCCCGTTCCAATCTCTCTGCCAATGTGTCCCCAACTATGGTACTTCCCTGTTCTACTGACTCAGCCAGTTTGACCTAAAAATGCTACCTCTCGACCAAAGACAAATACGAACCACTTAACACAACTACTCTCCTGTACTACTACAACCTTAATTGATCAAGGGTATAATACAACACTATGCAACATCTTAACATGGCACCAAAAATTAAAACTCACATCAACTGGAGACCGAAAGTCCTATGGTATTCCATAGGTGAACCACTTAACAACATCAGAGGTGAACCACTTGAGACACTTCTTAGACACAGTGTGGACTCCCTTACTTCAACGTCACCAAAGTTAATCCACAACTTCTGTAATTATTAATACATATTAACACTGGATAAAACACAAACACAAAACACATCAATGACACACATGACTTCAGTACTGTATAAATTTTCATAAATTCTTCTTACATTTCTGTACTCAATCAATGTTATTCACATGCAAGTATCCCTCAAAAATCAGATTATCCATCATTAAAATACTTGTGTATTTCTGCAACTTAAATCCCAGCTTCAATTCCCTCGGATTTGATCAATGATTAAAAACCATCCCACAGCTATAGCCACCAATTTATACTGCCAGTCTGGGGTCATTAATACTAAGGGTAAATACTTAACTCTAATCTTAATTTCTAAGGGTCGCTGCCACCAGCCCCCTCTGGACAGCATGTAGCTCGTTAGGTAGCGTGCAGAGTGGACTAGGCATTGGGTTAGGTTTTCCATTGACCAGATCGATAAGGGGAAAGAAGGGTGAAACCATAACATGTCTTAATTAATTTATTCCTTATAAAGCATTCTGGTAAAAATCTTACACATGAACGGGTCTTCCTCGGAAGAACAACGAAAATGTTGGTTACCCAGATGGGCACCAGACTCTTACATTAATGGCGTGTCATCCACATACTTATTGCATAACAATCTGTGACCACCTTACCTCGGACATTCCTTCTTACACTATCCCTTAGCACATCAGACTGCTCCACCTGTATGGATTATAGCACCGTCGGTTATCATACATAGTAGCACCATCTCAACACACATGTTACACTCCATACCTGCAGGTATGGGACTCCTTGTAACTTTCAGGTATACACAACAGGCACCTCGTTCGCACACCGCCCTCGGTGGGTAAAGAGGAGGGCTTCACCCAGAGACATACCAGCACTATTTCTACGCCTGGTATTATAGGTCTCTCCAAGTGACGACGGCAGAGTTTCTCAGGGTCTCCTTATTTGTGACTACTCATTTGGAGTGGTGTGCTGGAAATCCACAGGTTCACAGTGGATTGGCATAGCTGGGAGTAGTCACCACCTGTTGGAACGCTCATAGGGATAATGGCTGCCGGGCAGCAAGGCACTCCGACCGCATGGAACCTGAGGTGACGGTAGAACGGAGGGTACTCAGAAATAATGCCTGACGGGCGGTTATCACACCCCCTAACACATTACTATTACACTTATATATCAGGCAAAGCTTTAAACTGTAATAACTTCTATATAAGCCTTAATTATAGGGCGGGATATAGCCCGCTAGGACACTGACCTGAGGTGACGGTAGAACGGAGGGTACTGAGGGCAGTGCCCGCCTCTCCTCACCGCGTAGGCCTACAGTTTCCAATCATTAATTTTTACTTTTATTTCTTACGGTTCTCACCTGAACACTTTTCGGTATATTGTCACTCATGCCGTATAAACACATATTTTAATCCTAAATTACACACTAAGGTAAGGTCTTGGTTTGCTAGTTCGTGGGTAAATTCATTGGGCTATAATATCAACGCGGCACACCGGAGGCGGGTACATGACGCGCCTTAAAACAGAGGCTGAATGTTCATGGCGGGGGTGTATCAACTTCACTTAAAACTGTAATGAGGGATCCTCCTCTCACACACTGCACTATTTGAACACAGACATAAGATTCTCTGATCACTGTACCTGTCGTGGGTATATGTCACGTGAGGATACGAGGTGTATTAAGTTCATACCGACGCATACAAGATATTTCCTTTCAAGTATAGTTTCTGGGTCACTTCCAACACCTCACATAGTTTTGATACATTTATCCTTTTTCCAGATCATCGTTCTCATGTATTTTCATATGATATCGGTGAAAGTTATGTTCGCTACACGCTCACAGACGTAAATAGTATGACCTTTAAACCATGATCCACACTTAGTCCTACAGTACACTAGTCCGGCTCAACCGGACTTTAACATTCATCTTATGGATACCCTGAGTTCTCCTTAATGCTATGAATGCATACAATTAATATGATATAACTGTACCTGGGTACAATGCAACACATGGTCTAGTAACATTGAGTAGGTGAGTTATCCTTTATCAATGTTTCCCGTTTTCTGAGGTGAATTTGAATGTTATATAGCGTAATATGAATTAAATGGGGTTTTTAGGAATGACAATGATGTGCTCAGTACAGTGTGTCCATCAGCCTCGCCGTCGTAGCCATGAACGGCAGAGATATGGTCGTTGTGGTGCTTTTATTTACCCGTTACACATGTCTCACTATGCTTAATAATATTAACTATCTTCATGACATTCTTATTGTTATCAGTGTTTGCGGAATTCACGATGTTATGCTCCACCTACACACAGTCTATTACTAGATTAACCCCCACCTCCTCTACCCCCCCCCCCCCACACACACACACTACAGTGGGCGACATCTGTTGGTCGACCATAGCATTTCCCCTAGCTGTTTCGAAACTTCAAACTCAAGGCTATTCGAAATTTCACTGTGGCTGGGTAGTGGACACGACTTTTGTGCACGATAGTACACTCTACTTAGAGGTGGACTCAAAACAAACAACACTGCTACTGAGAGCTGACTGTGTTTACTCTGATGCATGAGATCATGAGGGATGGACAGTGAACACAGGCTGGCGTGCATCTGGGCGGCTGGCTGGCCTGGTTGGCTAGCCAGGCTGGGCCACTGGGGCCCAACAGGCCATAACCTCTGTATATATGAAGCTACCCGGTCTCAGTGGTTTTCATCTATCTCCACTACTAGGGTTGGAGGTAGTCCTAGCATACAATGACCACCCTTGGCTTACAGGAATCTGTGAACAGTTTGGTGTCGTGGCTGAATGTGAGATGACACGAATGTCATCACATTTTTAAAAGCTGAAGGCGCAAGAACACTTTACATAAAACACACCAAAGTTACGTTACTGGATCACTTGCATGTTCAAACAAAACACAACTATGTCAAATCACTTCATAAAACTGGGATGTAATGACCACGGTTGTACAATGTACATGTTGTACATGTTATATATACTTATATTCTTTTATAAGTATCTGTCTTATATTTCTCTTCTTTTAATTTTCAATGTATTTATATATTTGTAATCTTGCTTATATTCTTATTTACTTTGTTTTTATTTATTTCTTTTCTTACTCATGTCTATCTTTGATATTAAACTCTTATGGTGTATATATTTAATAATTTTCTATGCTGGGTCTTTATTTCCACAGTGTAAATATATTGTAGTAGACGTCTCCCCTACAAGCTGCCACGCCACCACCTGTTACCGCCTTCCCTAGCAACCAAGCGTATCCGCATTCCATTGCCCGCCGTATCTTAGCAACGGAACTAGTCACCGGCTACTTCTCGGGTTTTCCCACCATGACTCATAGCCGCTGCTGGGTGTATATAAGCTCTGTCTCTCCATTGAGATGCATTCTGACCAATCTTCTTGAACAAGCAACATCTCCTCCAGCAAGCTCCACACTGTTAACATTTCATTCAACCAGGAGGCCAGCAACAGGCAACATCTTCTCTAACGGAGCTCCTGCACACATACCTCCTTCGACAAGCTACTCACCGCACGTCTCTACCAAGCAGCCCCTCACCACACAGCACCTCCAGCACCAGACTGTCTATCATATAACTTATATATTATACAAGAAAACCACATTAGAGTTTCCTTCCATCCTGAGTGCTAGACAACTTTAATATCTCGATACCCCTACAATGGTGACTCCCGGAGATAAGCACTCACACAGGATGGAGGACGGACGGATCTCTCTGCCGATTTTCAACCACAACGTCGAGGACTGGCTTGACCATGTGGAAGCAGCCCTCGCCGGCTCACGAGCGACCGACGAACAAAAGTATTGCGCCCTGCTTTGTGCCTTACCCACGGAAGTGGCCACGCGGGTCTCACAAACCATTTCCAACCCTCCAGATCACAACAAATTCGCTACCCTGCGGGCTGCCTTGAAGACGTGTTATCAACAGACCAGCCCCAATCTCCTGCAAGATCTATCCTCTACCTCCCTCGGGAACTCAACCCCGGGACGTCTCTGGGAGGAGATGTGTCGGCTGAACTCCCGTCACACAGACAGACTCCCCGACTCTATCCTGCGCCAGCTTCACGCACAAAAGCTACCCACAGAAGTACGCAACATCCTGTCCGCAGTAGATTACTCTACGACACCGGAACTATATGCAACCGCGGCAGATAGAACTTTAACGAATGCGCTGCTGCACCCCTTGCCGCCACGGTCACACCAGTACCTACCATCGAACTTGTAAGCCGGGTCAACACCTCTCAGCCGAGCAATTCCTCACAAGACATCAAGGACCTGTTGCAAATTTTGAACCGCAGGATGGACACTGTTGAGCAGTTCTGCTCCTCCATACCCGCTGCTGCGCCGGTTCCTGACTCACACACTACGCCCTACAAGTTCCGACACACAGCAGCCAACCCCCAGCACAACAAATTTACCCTCTGCTGGTATCACCAGACTTTCGGCCGCTATGCTCGAAACTGTGAGCCCTATTGCACCTATTCGGGAAACGGCAACACCGGAGGCTGGTAGACGCCTCAGCCTCCGTCCCTCCAGGCGTCTCATTACTGCGCGTCACCGACCGCACCTCCGGCAAGAAGTTTCTCATCGACACCGGTTCATCGGTCAGCCTCATCCCTCCCTCACTACGAGACAAGTCAAAGCAACCCTCGTATGACCTGTTCGCTGCCAACGGTACCTCCATCGCCTCCTACGGCGTACGCACCCTCGCCTTAGACCTCGGTCTGCCCAAGACTCTGCGTTGGTTATTCGTGATAGCAGACGTGTCTCAACCCATCCTTGGTTTCGACTTCCTCACCTTCCACAAGCTCGGCGTCAAACCAAGTCATCTATGCCTCATTCATGAGCCTACAGCACGCAAGATCCAGGGTTCTCGTGCCAGACACACGGACGCTATCACCTGTCTTGCGCCTTCCAACGAGTTCTCCTCCCTGCTCGACGAATTCAAGGAGCTTTTCTCACCCCGAGTCTCCCTACCCCCACCACCTACGTCGGGAATTTTCCACCACATCGAAACCAAAGGACCACCAGTCTTTTCACGCCCTCGCCGCCTGCGCCCTGAGCTCCTGTACACAGCCAAAGCAGAATTCAACAAACTACTGCAAGACGGCATCATTCGCCCTTCAAGGAGTCCCTGGGCATCGCCTCTTCACATGGTTCCTAAGCAAACACCCGGCGAGTGGAGGGTGTGTGGCGACTACAGAGCCCTGAATCTCGTCACCAAACCTGACAGGTACCCTATTCCGCATGTCCAGGACTTTCACCACAAACTTCATGGCAAGACTATCTTCTCGAAGATCGACTTGGAGCGTGCCTTCCACCAGATCCCAGTAGCACCGGCAGATACCCAGAAGACAGCCATCACCACTCCGTTCGGACTCTTCGAGTACACTTTCATGAGTTTTGGCTTACGCAATGCAACACAGACTTTCCAGAGGTTCATGGACCATATGCTTCGCGACCTCGATTTTGTCACCGTCTACATTGACGACATCCTCGTCGCATCTTCGACGCCTGCCGAGCACCACCACCACCTACAACTCCTTCTCCAACGCCTGCAGAACAACAACATGAAAGTTCATCCTGCTAAGTGCGTCTTTGGAACCTCGGCCATCGATTTCCTCGGTCACAGAGTCTCGCCCAGTGGCATACAACCCCTACCACAGAAGATAACCGCGATTAGGGAGTTCCCCAAACCTGAAACGGCGAAGAAACTCCGGGAGTTCCTGGGTTTAGTCAACTACTACCACCGCTTCATTGACAAAGCTGCCACCGTCCTAGCCCCCCTACACGACCTTCTCAAGGGACGCCCAAAGAAGTCTCACAAGTCTCTCATGTGGACTCAAGAGGCTACTACGGCATTCACCACTATCAAACAGCACATCACACGCCTCACCCTCCTGGCCCACCCCGCACCTAACGCCCGGACCACTCTCACAACAGACGCTTCTTCTACTGCAGTGGGCGCCGTCTTACAGCAGGAGATCAACGGAACTTTCATGCCCGTTGCTTTCTTCTCACAACGGCTTCAACCACCACACCTCAAGTACAGCGCTTTTGATCGAGAACTCCTGGCCATATACTTGGCTGTCAGACATTTCCAACACTTCCTCGAGGCCCGTCAGTTCACCATCTTCACTGATCACAAGCCCCTCGTCCACGCTTTCGCTTCAGCTTCCCAGTCACATACACCTCGTGTCCTGCGCCACTTGGCTTACATCTCGGAGTTCTCCAGCAACGTCCAACACATTAAAGGCAGCCACAACGAGATCGCCGACGCCCTCTCTCGTTGTATATCCACCATTCTTCCCTCATCTCCACCCATTGATTATGGGCAGCTAGCCGCGGCTCAAGAGAAAGACGAAGACCTGGCAGCTTACAAGACATCCCCCTCAGGCCTCATACTCCAAGAACTCCCTGTTCCTGGCACAAAGATAAAATTGTGGTGCGACGTATCCTGTGGACAGCCTAGACCGTTCGTGCCTCACGTCCACCGCCGCGCTGTTTTCGACCGCATCCATGGTCTCAGCCACCCGGGTGTGCGGGCCTCCCAGCGCCTCCTCACGCAACGTGTCGTCTGGCCCGGCATCAAGTCTGATACTAAGAAATGGGCTGCCCAGTGCCTAGCCTGCCAGTCCTCCAAAATACATCGTCACATACGGGCCCCCTTACAAGCCTTTCCTATTCCCAAAGGACGTTTTCAAGTAGTACACCTCGACATCGTGGGACCTCTTCCATCATCCTACGGTAGCACCTACATCTTCACCTGCATCGACCGTTTCACCAGGTGGACAGAAGCAATTCCCATGCCCAACGCTACAGCAGAGACTAATGTCCGCGCCTTCATGTCCGGTTGGGTTTCCCGTTTTGGCCCCCCCGCTACCGTAATCACTGACCGAGGAGTACAGTTTGAGTCACAACTCTGGCAGCACTTCCTACAGTTCCTCGGCACGTCTAGACAACGCACTACAGCATACCACCCTCAAGCCAACGGCATGGTAGAACGTTTTCACCGGCAGCTGAAGGACGCACTCAAGGCACAGCACGAACCTTACAGCTGGACTGATGCGCTTCCCCTAGTGCTCCTCGGCATCCGTGCGTCACACAAGGAGGATATGGACTGTAGCCCAGCAGATCTGACACTAGGCGAGCCCCTTCGGCTACCCGGGGATTTCTCACTCCCTCCTGATCCCAATCAAGCCACTCCAGCCGTTCGTCACGACTTACTCCAAAAGCTACGACAAGCAGTTTCTGCATTCAGAGCTACTGCTCCACGCCAGCCTACTCGGCGCCCTGAACACATCCCTCCTGCACTACTCACAGCCGAGTATGTTTTCGTCAGGCATGATGCTCACCGCAACCCATTACAACGCCCCTACGATGGACCCTTCCAGGTGGTTACCCGTTCTGCAAAGTTCCTGACAATTATCCGGAATGGCAGACATGACACCGTCAGCATAGACAGAGTCAAACCGGCCGCCTTACCCGTCGGGCCCCCAGCCCAGCAGCACCATCAACAAACTACGCCTGCACCAGTCCACCCGCAGTTACCACCGGCAGCAACACCACGCCCACGACATTTCTGGGCACCCTCTTTTCACCCTCATGTACAACCTGCTCCTGTCATAGAACCTGAACCTGTAGTAAGCCTCCCTCCTATCATAGAACCTGCTCCTGTCATAGACCCTCCTCCTGTCATAAAACCTGAACCTGCTCCTGCCATGGACCCTCCTCCTGACGCAGCCCCTGCAGCAGCAGGAGCACAACAACCATTGCTTGTACAACCTCCTCTAATCCCAAACCCTCTTTCTCCTCCTAATTCTCCCACAGGTTTTGTGTCACTGGACGGAGTTGTTACACGTAGCGGTCGAGTCGTACATACACCTGCCCGGTATGTGTTATGTGTGGGACACAACCCGGACAACATCCAGCCTCCCGCCGCGCCGGGAGGGGAGGGGGAGTATTGTAGTGGACGTCTCCCCTACAAGCTGCCACGCCACCACCTGTTACCGCCTTCCCTAGCAACCAAGCGTATCCGCATTCCATTGCCCGCCGTATCTTAGCAACGGAACTAGTCACCGGCTACTTCTCGGGTTTTCCCACCATGACTCATAGCCGCTGCTGGGTGTATATAAGCTCTGTCTCTCCATTGAGATGCATTCTGACCAATCTTCTTGAACAAGCAACATCTCCTCCAGCAAGCTCCACACTGTTAACATTTCATTCAACCAGGAGGCCAGCAACAGGCAACATCTTCTCTAACGGAGCTCCTGCACACATACCTCCTTCGACAAGCTACTCACCGCACGTCTCTACCAAGCAGCCCCTCACCACACAGCACCTCCAGCACCAGACTGTCTATCATATAACTTATATATTATACAAGAAAACCACATTAGAGTTTCCTTCCATCCTGAGTGCTAGACAACTTTAATATCTCGATACCCCTACAATATCTCATATATTTCTCTGCTTATATTTTCCAAGTCAATATTCTTGTCTTTACCTCATTTCTTTTCATATGTAATATTATATTTTCTGAATTTCAATGTCCTTACCTTGGTGAAGTATACTCTGTTTTTACTTATATTCTAATACATGGATTAGTCTGGGGAACCATGTCATTCTTATTACAACACTGATTATACTTCCAACGGTAGCCTGCCACCACCCAGACTTTTAATAGAATAACATGTTTTAGTGCATTGTTAGGTAGTGTGGTAGAGAGTTTCTAAGCACGTGAGTACAAGTATTATTTTCTGAGAACCAATGTTTAGAAGGAATAGATTGGTGATACTCGTAGTTTACTAATTTAATATTTATTAACATAAGGAGTGAATAAGATGTTAATTAAGTTCACTCAGACAAGACTGGACCCTCAGGTCTTACTTTACCATTCATAAAATAGATCTGCAATTACTTATTACTTCATTAAACAACTTCAAATACTTATTACATCATTAAACAACTGTTGTGTTATTTCTTTGACAAATAAGATACAGTAGTTATTACACACATTCAGATTGGACTGGACCCTCAGGTCTTACTTTACAAGTAACAAATTACATCTTCAATTCTTGGTTACAACATTTAACAATCATTATATTATTTCACTGCTAATACAGCTGGCGATATGATACACTTGTCAATATCCCAAATTAACTCAGTATCAAACACATCCTGTTGGTTCAGAATGAACAACATGGAACAACGTGGTAGTACACCTGGTTGGTGAACTCAACTCCTACAATCAACAGTACCGTTGGTGGCACCAACATTTATGGGTTCAATACTTAACCTGGGATCATTATATTTCTGCTAGTTAATCCCCAATTATCGATACCAATACTGCTCAATACAAATAGCCAAGACCAATGGATGGACAGCAGTCACAAGACGGAGTTCACTGTGCGGGAGTTGTTTACACTGACCCCCAAGCTGAGGCTCGCTCGCAAGGAGCGCCGGGAGGGGGGGGGGGGGGGTAGACTCGTGGCAGTGTGTCTTTATGGCGCTTCCCGAGAAATTTTGTCCTGGGATTCTAATCTAGCCATATTAAAGACATCCTTCGAGAACCATCTTGCCCATAGGCGGCTACCGAACCTCAGTAGTGGTGCCAACACAAACAGTGCCCGGAGATGCGTTGAGGAAGAGTCACGAATGTGTAAATGCTTAACTTCAACTATACAAAACATACGTCTGGCAACGATACAGACGACACTTACTTTATATTAATTCTTTCACTGGGTAAATGACAATTTCACTGTTACAACATGAACACTGATATTCACAAAATTGACTAAGTTAAACTGAATTAACATGGCGGGGGAAACTATCGTTCACATACCTGGAAATGCGTTGAGGAAGAGTCACGAATGTGTGATTCTTCCTCGTGCATCTGTATATACGTGAGCCCGGACGGCAGCTCCGGCCTACTCATTTGTACCAGTAAGGTTGATCTCACCAACAACAGACCTTCTATACAATTTGGATCGCTGTACACTTAGCTATGAACGTCAGTGTTCCTGGTCCGGCTACTTTCCTACGTCTATTCATATAATCTAATCAGAGATTGAGTTTGCCAGGAAAAAGTGGAATTACACATGTTGATAACGTTAATTTTACAAACTCAGCACGGCTGCAAACAAGGGACTATTCAAGAGAGTACGTGGATTTTGGAGATTATGCAGGTTGACAGAATAGTTCAGGAGATTAATGACTTCCTTAAATAGACAACTGACACTAACTAAACTACAAACATCAGATTCTCTGATGTTTGGGCAACAAAATAATCGAACTTCAGCAGCAATTGGAAACTCATGGCTATTCCTATGGACGATATCACGGGTTTTCATTTGTACTGGCAGACTCAACACTCACTTAACCAATGTTACTAACAATAAAGACAGTTAAAGCTTTCAACATCACTCACAAAGGATCTTGTATGCTTTAACTGTAATCGGATATCTCAAAGTTGGCTCAAAACAACGGTGTTCTCTCATATTCAAATTTACTTTATAGAGAGGTTGATTTCAGGAAGTCAGAGAAAATGGGAAAACGGAGGACTCAGGCGTCTTGAAGCGATGAGAAAACGGACTCCTCTGACGGGGGGACTCAAAGGAAGGCAGAGCTACATGTTTTGTGGGCTATTGAGCGCAATGTGAATCGTCTGATTTTACGTTAACTGAGGTGTATGACCGTGGTCATTACAATGTTAGTTAATGTAAATTCAGACGATTCACATTACGCTCAGTAGCCCATAAATCATGTAGCAGTAACTTCTTGATTGAGTCCTCCATCAGAGCTCATACCATGTTTGTAGATTTAAAATTAAGAGAGAACTCCGTAATATGGTAGTATATTAGACATGTCTGATTACAGATAAAACCTTCAAGATCCCTGGTGAGTGATTTTGAAAACTTCAACTGGTTTATTGTTAGTAAAACTTGTAAAATAAGTGAGTGTGAGTTTGCCAGGGAGAATGTTGAGATCCTGAAGCCTTTGGTAGAGTTACTTTTACTTTTATCCTCTTCGCCACTGATCGGCTTGTTAGCCGCTTGGGCGATCGGTCACGTCTCTTTTCATTTATATTCTTCACCAAAAGATCGGCTCGCTAGCCGCCCGGGCGATCAGTCACGTCTCTGTCACGCACTGCTGGCAAATACTGGGCATGCACCGGCTCCTGAATGTACCTGAACCCGCTCCAGTGTTGGTCAAGTCTTCTCTTGAAAGAGCTCACACTCGGTGCCGTCACAACTCTCTCTGGTAGATTGTTCCAAGAGTTTACAACCCTCAGTCCGAAAAAGTTTGCCCTCACGGTTTTCTGGACTTGCGGCTTCTTCAATCTTGAGCTGTGACCCCTTGTGGGGCGAGCGTCCGCCAGCTCCAAGTAAGGACACTCAACTGAGTAGTGCCCCCTGAGATGCTTCTACACCTCAACTAGGTCCCCCCTTGCCCGTCTGTAGTATAAGCTAGGCAAGTTCAGGCGCTCCAATCTCTCAGGGTAGCTGAGGTGCCGAAGTGCAGGCACCAGTCTGGTGGCCCTCCTTTGAACATTTTCAACCAACTGACAGTCCCTAGCATATCTCGGGGACCAGATGGGGTGACAGTACTCCAGATGGGGAAGCACTTCACTCCTGAAGATCGTCACGAGGGACGGACCGTCTAGATATCTGAACGACCTTCTTATAAGACCCAATAATTTATTTGCCTGATTTACCTTCTTCTCACAATGGTCCGAGAACTTCAGCTCATTGTCAACATACACACCTAGGTCCTTCTCACACACAGTCTCAACTACTGCATTTTCTTCTTCCCGTTGGGACATATGATACGCCTCCTTACCGTTGGTATGCCCCAGGTGCATCCTCTTACACTTCGTGACATTGAATCTCAGCAGCCATTTCTTCGACCATTCCTGGAGCCCACAGAGGTCCTTCTGCAGCTCTTCACAGTCCGCTTGGTTCTTAATTTCCCGAAATAACTTGCCATCATCGGCAAACATTTGTATGGAGGAGTGTACAACGTCAGGCATGTCATTTATGAAACAAACAAACAACAGCGGGCCCAATACACTGCCCTGTGGTACCCCACTTGTTACAGGTACAGATGACGATTTCGTGCCATTAATCACCACACATTGCTTGCGGTCATGTAGAAAGTCTTCTATCCACGCTAGGACATTTCCCCGAATTCCGTACCCTTCCAGTTTGATTTTCAGCCTTTCGTGGGGTACACTGTCGAAAGCCTTGGCAAAATCTAGGTAAATATTGTCGATATTACCACCCCGTTCCAGAATATG
>CAUDMG010002519.1:0-220000 GCA_958450375.1 Homarus gammarus
CACACACACACATAAGCATATATACACGCACACACACACACATATATATATATATATATATATATATATATTTCATTAGCCCAATAAAGCACGCGGACTTCTACATACAATCAACACCTCAACCCGCCAGGATTCGAACCCACGGCCCACAAGCCTATGACTGTGACCGGGGAACGCTAACCGCTGGACCACCAGCGGTTAGCGTTCCCTGGTCACAGTCATAGGCTTGTGGGCCGTGGGTTCGAATCCTGGCGGGTTGAGGTGTTGATTATATATATATATATATATATATATATATATATATATATATATATATATATATATATATATATATATATATGTAACCGGTCGGAATTTACTGGACTTTAATTTCTCACTTGACTTGGGGTTTATTAAAAATTAATAGATGGTAATGGCGGTGGAAGCGCCCCTTTGAGAAAAATCCCGAACCAGCACAAGAACACTTAAATCTACTAAACAAAATGAATTGTCCGTGACCCGTGGAAGGATAGCGTCTGTGACTGCGATGAATGAGACACACTGTAAAATTTAGCCACTTATATTCCCTCCAACACTACAAACACAATCACATAATGGTACACCAATATGCCCACCTCTTAACTTGAACTTAAAACACTACTCTGGGGAATAAAAGTTATACATGATATAGAAATTATTAGAAACTCAGGCAACAATAAATTTCAAGTATTAAGAAATGTTGCTTGCACACATGAAACAGGCCTTAAGGGCTTTCACAAAATAATATCAGTCACTTAGGAAATGGTATTAAAAAAATAGAAATTAAATACTCTACAAGGAATAGGCCTTAAGGGCACTCAACAAAATTATATCACCCCAACAGATGCACTCTTCCTAACCTAACTTAAACACTACTCTGGGGAACAAAGGTTGTACCTGAGATCAGAATTATGGAGAAAAATTAGATGCATTAAAAGAATCAAATCACAGTATCACTCTGGTTCCACTTAATGACACAACCATTCAAACAATACTATCAAAATTATTTAGGAACTATTAAGCTACACACGTCAAGATAATATCAGTCTGAGAAATGGTATTAACTACACCCGTAATAAGGGAGATAAAATGTTCCTCT
Organism: Homarus gammarus; assembly: GCA_958450375.1. Lineage (NCBI taxonomy): Eukaryota > Metazoa > Arthropoda > Malacostraca > Decapoda > Nephropidae > Homarus > Homarus gammarus. The sequence goes on from CAUDMG010002519.1 coordinate 1,118, forward strand.
AGGTTTCTCCTAGAGTCCTAGACTCACGGTCTCAGTGTGTGACCATTAATTTACACAGATAGCCTCAGTGTACTCCCAGTGCGTCCATAAAGCGGAAGGGAGTGAGCCAATCAGACCTTGTGCAGTTGAGAGAAGCTTTAGCTTCCCGTTAGCAAGAGGGTTTCACTAAGCGGCTCGGGACATGTGGTGTTGTGAGCCGAGGGAGAGGAGGGCTGCTGACCCACGATCGTCCCGACGTCAGCTGGGCACCCAGATGGCTAGATTCCCTCAAGAGATCCTTTGGTACCCTGCTAAACAGTGACAGGCCTACTCTGATCGGTCCAATGGCGACAATCGCCACCCTCAATCATCAACGGCAGTCTCAAACGGCAGTCAATCTCTCGCAGTCAAACTCCGGTCAACTCCTGTCACTCCAGTCAAGTGGGTTCTGACGGAAACCCTGAAATGAACTCACTGTTAGCTCTAGTTAACTTTACCACTGCCCTATCTAAACCCTGTCTGAGATTGAATGAGACTTACTTGTTATACTGCAATAGCGCAGCACAGGTGACTAGGCCACGTGACTATTTCTGTGACGGACGCGCAGGGACGTCTTGTATGTCTGACTGCTCCCCGTGACTGAGGGAGGGCCAGGGTCGCGTCCTCTCAAGGCGTTAGCTTAGGCCTACGTGACATATTTTCCGCCTAACTAATAACTCCTTGGGACACCCGTAACATTATTCAGACTGATAAACGATCTATAATAATTTCAAACTCAATAATAGTCCCATACTTCATGAATCGCATCATTATTAATTCGGTAAATTACATTTAATATCATATAGGCCTAGTTCCACCATCTCTCGCTATGAGCAGGAAGCGCTCTCTTCCCTCCCGCGACCTTGAACGCTCAGTGTTGCCAATGGCGGGGCATTCGAAATTACTCTGAAATTTCTGAATATTACATATATATATATATATATATATATATGTAAATATATATATATATATATATATATATATATATATGTAACCGGTCGGAATTTACTGGACTTTAATTTCTCACTTGACTTGGGGTTTATTTAAAATTAATAGATGGTGATGGCATTGGAAGCGCCCCTTTGAGAAAAATCCCGACCCAGCACAAGAACACTTAAATCTACTAAACAAAATAAATTGTCCGTGACCCGTGGAAGGATAGCATCTGTGACTGGGATGAATGAGACACACTGTAAAATTTAGACACTTATATTCCCTCCAACACTACAAACACAATCAAATAATGGTACACCAATATGCGCACCTCTCAACTTGAACTTAAAACACTACTCTGGGGAATAAAAGTTATACCTGATATAAAAATTATTAGAACCTCAGGCAACAATAAATTTGAAGTATTAAGAACTGTTGCGTGCACACATGAAACAGGCCTTAAAGGCTTTCACACAATAATATCAGTCACTTAGGTATTAAAAAAAGAAATTAACTACTCTACAATGAATAGGCCTTAAGGGCACTCAACAAAATTATATGTCACTGAGGAATGGTAATAAAAATGAGAAATTAAATACTCTACAATGAATAGGCCTTAAGGGCACTCAACCAAATTATAGCACCCCAACAGATGCACACTTCCTAACCTAACCTAACCACTACTCTGGGGAACAAGGTTATACCTGAGATCAGAATTATGAAGAACAATCAGAGGCATTAAAAGAATCAAATCACAGTATCACTCTGGTTCCACTTGATGGCACAAACATTCAAAACAATATTATCAAAATTATCTAGAAACTATTAAACTACACCCGTAATAAGGGAGGGAAAATGTTCCTCCAGGTATCTCCTAGAGGCCTAGACTCACGGTCTCAGTGTGTGACCATTAGTCTACTCAGATAGCCTCAGTGTACTCCCAGTGCGTCCATAAAGCGGACGGGAGTGAGCCAATCAGACCTTGTACAGTTGAGAGAAGCTTTAGCGTCCCGTTAGCAAGAGGGTTTCGCTAGCAGCTCGAGACACGTGGTGATGTGCCCGGAGTGGTAAGAACTGATCACCCACTGCTGGTCCCGGGTCGTTTAGTTGTCGGGAGCACTCGTTCACTCAAGAGATCCTTTGCTACCCCGCTAAACAGTGGCAGGCCTACTTTGCTCGGTCCAATGGCGACAATCGCCACCCTCAGTCTCAAACGGCAGTCAATCTCTCGCAGTCAACTCCGGGTCAACTCCAGTCAACTTCAGTCAAGTGGGTTCTCACGGAAACCCTGAAATGAACTCACTGTTAGCTCTAGTTTACTTTATCACTGCCCTATCTAACCCTGTCTGAGATCGAATGAGACTTACTTGTTATACTGCAATATTTCAGCACAGGTGACTAGGCCACGTGACTATTTCTGGGACAGACGCGCAGGGACGTCTTGTTCGTGTGAGTGCTATCCTGGACTGAGAGAGAGCCCGCTTCGTGTCCTCTCAAGGCGTTAGCTTAGGCCTACGTGACCTATTTTCCGCCTAACTAATAACTCCTTGGGACACCCTTTAACATCATTCAGACTGCTAAACGATCTATAATAATTTCAAATTCAATAATAGTCCCTTAACTTCATGAATCACATCATTATTAATTCGGCAAATTACATCAAATATCATATAGGCCTAGTTCCACAAACTCCCACTATGTGCGGGGAGCGCTCTCTTCCCTCAGACGACCTTGAACGCTCAGTATCGCTAATGGCGGGGCATTCGAAATTACTCTGAAATTTCTGAATATTACAATCGACCCCCCTAAAAAAAGACAGCACTGTCCTCATGTGCTGAGAAAAACATACATACGACCCCCCTAAAAATTTGTTCTAAGAAACTGCATCTTACCCCTTTTGCTAAACGCAGCATTCCCGTCTTCTCTTCTCTCCTTTTTTCTCCCGCTAACACTCGACCCCCCTAAAGAAAAAACAGCACTGCCCTCATGTGCTGAGAGAACAACTTAGAACCCACCTTCAACTCTGTACTATTCCACTCGCAGCCAGCAACTCCATTTCTTCCCCATTTCTTCCTAGCCCAACTCATAACCAACCAGAACATCACGCTCCCCTTTTGCCTGGCCCTTAACTAGAGAACCAATGTCAAAATTAATACCAGCCCAAACAAACATGCTCTCCTTTGCCTGGCCCTTGAACTAAGAGGAACCAGTGTCAAACCAATACTCAGTCCAAAGCAAACATGCTCTCCTTTTGCCTGGTCCTTGAACTAAGAGGAACCAGTGTCAAAACAATACACAGTCCAAAACACACACATGCTCTCCTTTGGCCTGGCCCTTGAACTAAGAGGAACCAGTGTCAAAACAATACTCAGTCCCAAACAAACATTCTCTCCTTTTGCCTGGCCCTTGAGCTAAGAGGAACCAGTGTCAAAACAATACTCAGTCCCAAACAAACATGCTCTCCTTTTGCCTGGCCCTTGAGCTAAGAGGAACCAGTGTCAAAACAATACTCAGTCCAAAACAAACATGCTCTCCTTTTGCCTGGCCCTTGAGCTAAGAGGAACCAGTGTCAAAAAAATACTCAGTCCACGTCTCCGAACCTCATGCCGGCAGACCAACCCTCTGACAATGTACCAGTCCATATTAGTGAGGCCCTGGACATTACAACAGCAACTCAATCCCGCTCATGACAGCAACCACTACTCAACGCACATCTCTGACCTAACCATCTTTCCCATCCCCTCTGCCCTACTCACGACTCCTCCAACTCACCCTCGACAACCTGCCTTTTCTCATTACCATGCACCCTAAACTGTAATCGGTCGGCTTCGTCTTGTCTCTCAGCTGGAGGGCTCGATCAACCTCTCTGAACTACTTACGTACCCCTATATTTCCCACTTGGACCTCACACTTCCTTGACTGCTGAACGTGTGCCTGACATTCACCCCTTGTTTCCTCCCTGAACCGTTGAATGTGTGCCTGAGACTCCCACTTGAACCTGTTTACCTGTGCTTGATAATCCCTCTTTAGGTCTCGGAACTCCTCTCTCAGCTGTACCAAGGTCCCGCGGTCGTCTCTCTTCCTCCTCATACACATCTCTACTGTCAAGCCTAACCAACTCAGTCCGGGCACAAGGATGAGCATCAGTGCGAGTTCAATCCCTACCAGTACTAACCAACACATGATGGCGTTCATTATCCCAACCACAGAACTATCAGTCACGACATAAAACTACGCTCTGCTACCATTTGTAACCGGTCGGAATTTACTGGACTTTAATTTCTCACTTGACTTGGGGTTTATTTAAAATTAATAGATGGTAATGGCAGTGGAAGCGCCCCTTTGAGAAAAATCCCGAACCAGCACAAGAACACTTAAATCTACTAAACAAAATAAATTGTCCGTGACCCGTGGAAGGATAGCATCTGTGACTGGGATGAATGAGACACACTGTAAAATTTAGACACTTATATTCCCTCCAACACTACAAACACAATCAAATAATGGTACACCAATATGCGCACCTCTTAACTTGAACTTAAAACACTACTCTGGGGAATAAAAGTTATACATGATATAGAAATTATTAGAACCTCAGGCAACAATAAATTTGAAGTATTAAGAACTGTTGCGTGCACACATGAAACAGGCCTTAAAGGCTTTCACACAATAATATCAGTCACTTAGGTATAAAAAAGAATTAACTACTCTACAATGAATAGGCCTTAAGGCACTCACAAAATTTATGTCACTGAGGAATGGTAATAAAATATGAAATTAAATACTCTACAATGAATAGGCCTTAAGGGCACTCAACAAAATTATAGCACCCCAACAGATGCACACTTCCTAACCTAACCTAACCACTACTCTGGGGAACAAGGTTATACCTGAGATCAGAATTATGAAGAACAATCAGAGGCATTAAAAGAATCAAATCACAGTATCACTCTGGTTCCACTTGATGGCACAAACATTCAAAAACAATACTATCAAAATTATCTAGAAACTATTAAACTACACCCGTAATAAGGGAGGAAAATGTTCCTCCAGGTATCTCCTAGAGGCCTAGACTCACGGTCTCAGTGTGTGACCATTAGTCTACTCAGATAGCCTCAGTGTACTCCCAGTGCGTCCATAAAGCGGACGGGAGTGAGCCAATCAGACCTTGTACAGTTGAGAGAAGCTTTAGCGTCCCGTTAGCAAGAGGGTTTCACTAGCAGCTCGGGACATGTGGTGTTGTGCCCGAGTGGAAGGAGGCTGCTGACCCACTGCTCGTCCCGGTCGTTAGCTTGTCGGGAGCACTCGATTCACTCAAGAGATCCTTTGCTACCCCGCTAAACAGTGACAGGCCTACTTTGCTCGGTCCAATGGCGACAATCGCCACCCTCATCATCACGGCAGTCTCAAACGGCAGTCAATCTCTCGCAGTCAACTCCGGTCAACTCCTGTCACTCCAGTCAAGTGGGTTCTCACGGAAACCCTGAAATGAACTCACTGTTAGCTCTAGTTTACTTTACCACTGCCCTATCTAACCCTGTCTGAGATTGAATTATACTTAATTGATATACTGCAATATCGCAGCACAGGTGACTAGGCCACGTGACTATTTCTGTGACGGACGCGCAGGGACGTCTTGTTCGTCTGACTGCTACCCGTGACTGAGAGAGGGCCAGCGTCGCGTCCTCTCAAGGCGTTAGCTTAGGCCTACGTGACATATTTTCCGCCTAACTAATAACTCCTTGGGACACCCGTTAACATTATTCAGACTGATAAACGATCTATAATAATTTCAAACTCAATAATAGTCCCTTACTTCATGAATTGCATCATTATTAATTCGGTAAATTACATTTAATATCATATAGGCCTAGTTCCACCATCTCTCGCTATGTGCAGGGAGCGCTCTCTTCCCTCCCGCGACCTTGAACGCTCAGTGTTGCCAATGGCGGGGCATTCGAAATTACTCTGAAATTTCTGAATATTACATATATATATATATATATATATATATATATATATATATATATATATATATATATATATATATATATATATATATATATATTAGGGTGTGTCATAGGAGGGAAGATCAGCAAAAACTAATGGCCCATCACTTTTTTGGTAGATTTTAGTGTATATAAACAGAAAATAATTTCAGTTTAATATTTTGCAACCTTTTGCTAGGTAAATTTTAGCGTGAAATTTATCGAAACTCTAACGTGTAGCTGCATTAGTGCATTACAATTAAATAGTGAACATTGCTTTCTGACTTCATTCTTTAACAACCCAACTAACAATATTTTTTTCTGTTTCAGATTCTGATGCATTTATAAGTTGATAATATTTGCGATGGCTGCTTGTGTCAGGACGAGGAACCAAAAATCCAGCCATCTCAGTCACTATCTTGGGTCTGGGAGAGAGCTCCTGAAGTCGGAGTTGCCTACATTGAGAGATGCTTTGAGATACGGTGTTTTAATCAGGCAAATCAGTGAAAAGAACCAAAGAACTTACACAAACAAAGACATTGCCAGTGATATGACCAAAGCTGTCTTGGCACAGTACACTCTGGCTAACGCTCAGTTCAAGCCTCCAGTCATAACAAGTCAGAAGAAGATTAGTGAGAGACTGCTAGCCAGTTGGGAAAAGGCAAGAGATATCTCTCTTGGGAGAGGAAAACTTGCAGTTAAGGACAGCTTTGCCAAGCAACTGGACCAGTTATTTGACATAATTACTTGCAAGTGCCCAATTGTTCTCTGTCCTGAGTTTGGATGCGATCGTGACTGTAAATCCGAGGCCCACATCTCCTGTATTTGCAAGCGTGAACTGAAGACTCCTGTGATCGAACTGGCATTTGTCAAAGCACAGAGAGAGAAGACTGGCAGTATAGGGGCTCTCATGATTTCTAGCCAAGATATTCCGGAGTCCAAGAGACAGGAGGCTGCCACAGAGAGACAGAAGAGAAGAGTTGCCGAGGAAAAGAGACTTGAGGAGGCCCAGGGTGAGGTAAAAAAGGCCGATGATTGGAGTCAAGCTGATTCAGAGTTTAATGATTCCCCATGGCTGATCCGAGTGCTGACCAGGAGAATGGTGACTTTGTCCCTAACCCAGAAAATAATGATCCCAAACCTTCCAGGCATAAGATTCGAAATAGGAAAGATATCCCGAGCATAGCTCTGGCCAGCACGCTGGTCTCAGAGAAACTGCAGAGATAGCAACAGCTGCCTGGATTGACGGTGGATTGATAGCACCTGATGATGTTCACCTGGTGATAGATCATAACAAAGTAAGGAGAGCTCAGGAGAAACTTGTCAGTAACCTAGAAGAGGAGTTTGATAAGGGGATAAGAGAAAATGGAATCAATTGTTTGTTCTTTGATGGGAGAAGGGATGACACTAAAGTGTTCATGAAAGTTGGAGATTCTGACAAGTTGTTCCCTGCCATGGTGAAGGAGGAACACTACTCCTGCTGCAGTGAACCAGGAGGGAAGTATTTGTGGCATTTCACTCCAGAGAAAGATGACATCAGGAAACCAGCTGAGATAGTGGCAGATAACATTGTGAACTGGCTCAGAGAGAGGAACGTAGACCAGACCCTGCAGGCCATTGGAGAGGACAGCACCAACACGAACACATGGTGGCAAGGGGGGGGGGGGGGTCATACAGTGGATAGAGCGGAAGATTGGGAGGAAGCTGGTCTGGATTGTTTGTGACCGCCACACCAACGAGTTGCCACTCAGACATCTGATCCAGGAGCTGGATGGCAAGACTCTTTCAAACAACAGATGGTCTGGTCCTCTTGGCAAGATGCTGGACTCTGCCACTGAGTTAGAAATAAATCCGAGCTTTGAAAAAATCACAGTTGGCCCTCCACTCGTTGAGCTTGCACATACTGTCACTGACGACCTGGTTACATGATTTGCAGTGCCATCAAAACTGGGGTCATGCCTGATAGACTTGCTTACCTGCACATAGGTCCAGTCTCACATTCTAGGTGGCTCACAACGGTTCTCAGGTTCTGCAGAATTTGGGTCGCTCATCATAAACTGAAAGGGAACCAGCTTCACAACCTGAGACTTATTGTCCAATTCATCGTGAGTGTCTACTTGCCAAATTGGTTCAACACCAAGGTCAAGTCATCGTTCTCCGAAGGTTCGAGGCATGTTCTCTTCCAGCTTGAGCTCCTGAGGAGTCAACCAAGGAAGGTTGTTCAGATTGTGGAGCAGACTGTGAGGAGATCTTCCTGGTATGCTCATCCCTAGGCAGTTCTGCAGACAATGCTCTGCAGTAAGGATGAGGAGGAGAGAAGAGTGGCAGTCAAAAAGATCTTGGATATGAGACTTATGAGAGGATCTGGGCATGATGAATCAGTTGGTGACGATTCCTTCAGGGTCAGGAAGACTCCTGAAGTCAATCTAGGTGCCAAGACCCTCACTGATCTCATAGATCTGGATAACATCCAGGCTGGCAGTGAGCCCCCTCTTACCTGCAGCCTCACCAATGTTCAAGTCAGAGCTTTCCTGGACAACCCCATGCATGTCACTGCCTGGCCCTCGCACACCCAGAGTATAGAGCGTTGTGTACAGCAAGTGAGTGAGGCCAGCAGTCACGTGTACAGCCAGGAGAGGAGGGAAGGCTACATCCGAGCTCAGGTGGTCAGCAGGGAGGTGATGAGTAGAAACAGAAGCAAGAAAGACATGTTCTCTATGGTGTGCAGCAACACCGGGTCGTAGTAGTAAAACCGGTTTTTGTATTTGATGATTTTGTTTTCTAAAGGAATATTAAATTTAATAAAGGTGTCAAGATCATTCGTTTCACTATTCTGGATCATTTTCATCCTAATAAATTAACCTGATACATTTACTTTACTTTAAATAAGCTATTTAGTGGTGTTGGTAAAAGGGTGGGAATACTGAATTTTCATAAGATTTCAAGTTAAAATTTACCTTGCAAAAAATGAAAACTTTTCAAAACTGAAGATATCACATGATTCTGCACATAGAACTACATCATTAATACCATGGGCCGATTTTTCAAACTTAATTTTTAGTCCATTTAACACGCGGACTTTGAACATATAATCAACGACCTCACCAGCAAGGAATCGAACCCTCGACCTACTGGGTGGGACTAGGGAACGCTTACCGGCTAGCCCACAAGGACACTAAAAGCAGGTCTAGACTCTGTTAAATGGACTAAAAATGAAGTATATATATGTACCTCGCGTTTCATACCAGCTGGATTCGGTAAAATGCTACTGATACCACATACGAGGCACGGGCAGTTTCCCAATGAGGTTCACGGCGCCATCAGCTCGATGAACAGGCTTTGTGTGAAATATAACAGAGTCTAGAACTGCTTTTAGTGTCCTTGTGGGCTACCCGGTAAGCGTTCCCTAGTCCCACCTAGTAGGTCGAGGGTTCGATTCCTTGCTGTTGAGGTCGTTGATTATATATATATATATATATATATATATATATATATATATTATATATATATATATATATATAAATAAGCATACACACATCACTTATAAACACACACATATAAACATTCGGTTTCATCACATATAGTACACGAATGATAATAAATAATAAAACAAATAAAGAAGCAAATATATAGAATACTATAAATCATACATACCTACATTCATTAATACATACATACATACTATAATCGCTAGGGAAGTGTATTACCTCTTCATTCTCCTCATGGACGCATCTACCTGTTTTTTCTTTTTGCTTTTTTTTTACGAGGATTAGCCCACCCGGGCACAGGTCACTGACCCACATCGGGGCCTGGGGGGCGAAAATGTAATAATAATAATAATAATAATAATAATAATAATAATAATAATAATAATAATTCAGATAAGTAAAGTATATAATAAAAATATAAATAAAATAATAATTATAACATTAATAATAATAATAATAATAATAATAATAATAATAATAATAATAAAGAAATACAAAAATGAAAAATCATGAGTGAGAAACAATATATGTATGTTGTAGTGTCAAGGGTAAGGGAAACAATTGAGACCCTGCAATTGTGTGTAAATGAGGCAGAAAGTCAGATGAACAACCTGGGACTTGGTCACAATTTTCGTGATGCCATATGGCAGCAGGGTCTACCATAGACAACACATTATGCTTCCAATATCTTCCCAGGCGGTAGTACCTCCCTGTTTGATCGCTGCCTAATACCTAGGTGGTCTTCGGTGAAGTAATTAAATATGTATCCACCTGCAATAATACATACACACAGGTAGTATACACAGACAAACATTCCTGTATAGATACCATTATGTGTAGAGACAGCTCCGCTTCCCTCTTCCCTCACCCCTTCCCTTCCTTTCTCTCACTCCCTTTCACTCACCACCCCCCTCTTCCCTCACCCCCGGTTTCCCCACCTCCTCTTTCTTCAGCCCCCTTTTCCTCACTGTTACTCCCCTTCCCTCACCCCTCCCCATCCTTCACCCCTCCCCTTCCTTCACCCCTCCCCTTACTTCACTCCCGCCTCTTCCCTCACCCCCTCCCATTCCCTCACCCCCTCCCCATCCTTCACCCCTCCCCTTCCTTCACCCCTCCCCATCCTTCACTCCCTCCTCTTCCCTCACCCCATCCCCTGATCTTGCATGATGGTGGGTCATAACTCACAATATTCATCATGCTCCTTCCGTCCTCCCTCCCATCCCCCTTCCCTTACTCCCATCCCCTTCCCTTCCTCCTCCCTTACTCCTTCCCTTCCTCCTCCCTTCTCCCTTCCTTCCCCCTCCCTTTCTCCTCCTTTAGCCTTCCCTTCCTCCCCCCTTCCCCCTCCCTTTCTCCTCCTTTAACCTTCCCCTCCTCCTCCCTTTCTCCTTCCTTTCCTCCTCCCCTACACCTTCCTTCCCCTTACCTCATTACCTTGGCTGACAATGCGGTCGGCCTCCCTCCCTCCCTCCCTCCCTCCCTCCCTCCCACATTCCCTCCGTCCTTCTGTTTTGCAAACTTATTGAAAAGAAAATACACGCACTTACGATTATTTGAGGCTGTCTATCTGTCTGTCTCTCTTTGAGCTGTCTGTCTGTCTTTCTGTCTGTTAACGTTTCTTTACCCTGAACAGAACTCTTATATTGAAACACTAAAAGTTCATTCCACATCGTTTGTCAATAACCGAAGTGTATTGACTAAATTCAAGTCTGTCTTACAAAGGTCAAGGTCACAGCTGTAGGTTAAAGGTCAGTGGGAGTATTATGAGCCACCGTAGTCGACTTAACTAGGTATCACTTTACTTTATCTACGAGATTCACTTTAACAAATTTACGGAGATTTGAAAACAAAATATCTCTGCTTTATGTACTGTTATTTGATTACTATTTTCATTGTGTTGTTCTTCCTTCTGAAGATGTTTTCCCAGGTGTTACCATGACAACACTTTGGATTATTTAAGTGTATATTCACTGTATAAGTTGTTCACTGTGGTCTCCGCCATCATGGGTGGTGGGGGGGGGGGGGGACACTGTATGATATTCACTGTATAAGTTGTTCACCGTGGTCCCCGCCATGATGGGTGGTGGAGGGGGGGACACTGTATGATATTCACTGTATAAGTTGTTCACTGTGGTCCCCGCCATCATGGGTGGTGGGGGGGACACTGTATGATATTCACTGTATAAGATGTTCACCGTGGCCCCCGCCATCATGGGTGGTGGGGGGGAGGACACTGTATGGTATTCACTGTATAAGTTGTTCACTGTGGTCCCCTCCATCATGGGTGGTGGGGGGGACACTGTATGATATTCACTGTATTAGTTGTTCACTGTAGTCCCCGCCATCATGGGTGGTGGGGGGGGACACTGTATGATATTCACTGTATAAGTTGTTCACCGTGGTCCACGCCATCATGGGTGGTGGGGGGGAGGACACTGTATAAGTTGTTCACTGTGGTCCCCGCCATCATGGGTGGTGGTGGTGGGGGAGGGGACACTGTATGATATTCACTGTATTAGTTGTTCACTGTAGTCCCCGCCATCATGGGTGGTGGGGGGGGACACTGTATGATATTCACTGTATTAGTTGTTCACTGTGGTCCCCGCCATCATGGGTGGTGGGGGGGACACTGTATGATATTCACTGTATAAGTTGTTCACCGTGGTCCCCGCCATCATGGGTGGTGGGGGGGGGGGACACTGTATGATATTCACTGTATTAGTTGTTCACTGTGGTCCCCGCCATCATGGGTGGTGGTGGGGGGACACTGCATGATATTCACTGTATAAGTTGTTCACTGAGGTCCCCGCCATCATGGGTGGTGGGGGGGGGACACTGTATGATATTCACTGTATTAGTTGTTCACTGTGGTCCCCGCCATCATGGGTGGTGGGGGGGGACACTGTATGATATTCACTGTATAAGTTGTTCACCGTGGTCCCCGCCATCATGGGTGGTGGAGGGGGGGACACTGTATGATATTCACTGTATAAGTTGTTCACCGTGGTCCCCGCCATCATGGGTGGTGGGGGGGAGGACACTGTATGGTATTCACTGTATAAGTTGTTCACTGTGGTCCCCTCCATCATGGGTGGTGGGGGGGGACACTGTATGATATTCACTGTATTAGTTGTTCACTGTAGTCCCCGCCATCATGGGTGGTGGGGGGGACACTGTATGATATTCACTGTATTAGTTGTTCACTGTGGTCCCCGCCATCATGGGTGGTGGGGGGGAAGACACTGTATAAGATGTTCACTGTGGTCCCCGCCATCATGGGTGGTGGTGGTGGGGGAGGGGACACTGTATGATATTCACTGTATTAGTTGTTCACTGTAGTCCCCGCCATCATGGGTGGTGGGGGGGGACACTGTATGATATTCACTGTATTAGTTGTTCACTGTGGTCCCCGCCATCATGGGTGGTGGGGGGGACACTGTATGATATTCACTGTATAAGTTGTTCACCGTGGTCCCCGCCATCATGGGTGGTGGGGGGGGGACACTGTATGATATTCACTGTATTAGTTGTTCACTGTGGTCCCCGCCATCATGGGTGGTGGGGGGGGACACTGTATGATATTCACTGTATTAGTTGTTCACTGTGGTCCCCGCCATCATGGGTGGTGGTGGGGGGGACACTGTATGATATTCACTGTATAAGTTGTTCACCGTGGTCCCCGCCATCATGGGTGGTGGGGGGGGGGGACACTGTATGATATTCACTGTATAAGTTGTTCGCTGTGGTCCCCGCCATCATGGGTGGTGGTGGTGGGGGAGGGGACACTGTATGATATTCACTGTATTAGTTGTTCACTGTGGTCCCCGCCATCATGGGTGGTGGTGGGGGGGGGGGACACTGTATGATATTCACTGTATAAGTTGTTCACTGTGGTCCCCGCCATCATGGGTGGTGGTGGGGGGGTGCACTGTATGATATTCACTGTATAAGTTGTTCACTGTAGTCCCCGCCATCATGGGTGGTGGTGGGGGGGGACACTGTATGATATTCACTGTATAAGTTGTTCACTGTGGTCCCTGCCATCATGGGTGGTGGGGGGGGGGCACTGTATGATATTCACTGTATAAGTTGTTCACTGTGGTCCCGACCATCATGGGTGGTGGGAGGGGGGCACTGTATGATATTCCCTGTATAAGTTGTTCAGTGGTCCCCGCCATCATGGGTGGTAGGGGGGTGGGGGGGGGGGCACTGTTCGTGCGTCATAAACACAAAAGGGTGAACACAGCGATTAATTACAATATACTTTGGTATGTGGATTTATCACAAGATCTAAAACGAGTACAATAATGACCAATATCTTTCATTGGCCAGAGTTATGGTTATTAACCTGAGCCAAAGGTCTGACGAGTCATTCAGCTAACAGTGAGTACCTATGACGTCAGAACACATCATGCAGAGATCTGGTTGAGCCAAGATACTTTATACCTTAACACTTGATTTATATTTCTCTCTAAATCTTCTACACATTATTTTCTCCCTATCTTAACTAAAGGCATCAATGTCAATATTAACCTTAGCATGGCGGAGACCTGTCCACCACTGATGGCAGCCACCCTTGTTACAAAGTCTGGAAGAATGTTTACACTCGATCAAAAATATCTTTACGATTTTGTATTAGACAACATGACACAAGGGACGAAGGCATTTGACAACCCTTCAGGAGCGAATGTATAAGGTGGAAACTGAGAGTTATTGTGACTAAAAGTATAATGATGAAAATAAGTAAAGAAATGAGACACGAAGAAATAAATATTAGGCCTGAATAGAGATATAATGGAGGAATATGACGGTTACAAATACCTGTAGGTGAATATATGAAGAGTGAACAATGACTGGCTGATTGAGTCACAGAGTAGCGGAGGAACAGACAATAACATGACACTGATAAAAGGAAGGAGACAGATGAGACAGAGGCGGGGATGTGTTGGCCAACTGATGAACACAAATTATTATATGGTTGTAAAGCATTGTGTTCAGGTACTATAATAAGGGACAATTTAGAAGTGAAAGAAGTACAGTGATCGTGGGCAATACTGTGTGTGGGTGACTGTGATGTTGATACTAAGAAATAAATCAACAAGGAGATGTGGAGGTGTAGAAATAGTTGGACTGGGAGTGTTCATGTGGTGCGGACATCATTAGAGAATTGGCAGTGAAAGAGTAATAAGATTCTCGTATAATATGTACCGGTATAATGATATAATGAATAATTGTAATGGCTAAAAAAAATAATTGTAATATATATTAAACTCTTGCAGTCCTCTTAGTTCAATGTAGTGTTTTCTACTGTAAATATCTCAGTCAGTTTAGCATCTGGTTCTTCTTGCAATGTTTCCTTCTCTCAGTCCAAGTCTTCACGCACAAAACAGATTAAACTTCGTCCTCTACACACAAGGCCAAAAGTACATCCCTGGCTGTTCTTGTTCTCATGCACTTCTCGCCTGATATCACCTCTGAATATCCCAGTTACTCCTCGGCATTAATCTTCACCCCACAGCCGTGCACTTCACTCCAGACCACCCAGCGATCACTTACTCTTAAAATTCTGCTTTTGCGGTTATCAAACACCGAGGAAACGTCAATCTCGTCAAATTTAGTACTTCCGAAGTTCATACATTAACG
Organism: Homarus gammarus; assembly: GCA_958450375.1. Classification (NCBI taxonomy): domain Eukaryota; kingdom Metazoa; phylum Arthropoda; class Malacostraca; order Decapoda; family Nephropidae; genus Homarus; species Homarus gammarus. Next base: position 16,188 of record CAUDMG010002519.1, read on the forward strand.
ATATTATTCAACCAAAGCAGTAATCAGGTCCCCTCCTTCCTCAATAACTTGTCCTTGTCAGATTAGTATCACAGGACCAGCAACAATGTTCCTTATCCTGTAAAACCTTCATTTTTAATATTGTGTCGTGCTTATTGTCTCCTTATATCTATCTTGTCTCAATTACTGACATCCTATGTGGCTATCACAGTAAGGGAGGAGTTTATCAGCCCCTCTCAGATCACCTCAACAAGTCGCCTCTCACTCCCTTCTGTGTCTATCTTTCAGTGTTTTCACTTTTGGTAGTGTCAATGTTCTGCCTGTGTGCACCTGGGGACGGTATAGACTCATTTACCGAGGCCCCTCACAAAATCCTCCTAAAATAACAATGTCTATTTGAACTCGATCACTCTATTCGTCGCTGCCTTACACGACACCAATATTTAATATTGAAGTGCCACGTGTAGTACACAAACGTATCTCTCCTCTCTTATAATTTACTCCTACACCTCACTACCATAAAACTCCCTCCCGTTACAGATCTCTCTGTACGCTGTATTTGTTCACCTGTAATTCATCTCTCTGTTCTTCTCTGCGCGACAATCATCCTCCTTAGAAATATATAAATGCTGAAAGAAAATCACACGTTTGAACGATCTTAGCAATCAGACCAATTTGTTTCAAGATACAAAGTATAAGAAATATAATAATGTAACTGTATCGTCGACTGTAACCGATTATGTAACTACTTTTTGGTGCAGTTAAATGAGTTTTTCTTCACAGTTGGAGCCACTGATGAAGGCTAAGCATATGATGAATTACCTCCTGTATAATGGTATCTAATGTGGCGTTTATAAGTAGTTGACTGTGTCGGGGTGTTGTCTGGGGGTGATGATGTAGTAGTGAGTGAGGTAATGAACTGTGATGGTAGGTGGTGATGACTGGTTGGGCTCCCGTGTTTATTTAAAGAACTCCGCTTCCTGGGTGTAATTTGGTCGTGTAATAAAATCTTTACACACACACACACACACACACACACACACACACATGCTCAGTGTGTGTGAGAGAGAGAGAGAGAGAGAGAGAGAGAGAAATTAGCTCTCGTTACCTGTACACGCTTTAGTGTTTCGTCTTGTTCTACCTGTCTTCCCCTCATTATGTAAATACTGACACACACACACACACACACACACACACACACACACACACACACACACACACACACAGTAACCTCAGCTCTGTAATCATTTCTGCGCTCAGATTTAATTCACACAAAGGAGTGGATGGATGATGGATGGAGACGCCTGAAGGACACCCATCACCTAGATAATGGATACATACTGTACATAATAGGCTTCTGGATGCTGAGACATACCTTATCACAAGCAGATGGATATATACACCAGCTTTTTACAGATCGCAATAAATGGATATATTTTTACAGGGAAAGCTTCTTGCAGGTATATTTATTATGTTTTTTCCATAAATAAATATACCTTTTTAGATACATTTTGTACACATAACCAGATGTATACAATATATTTCTAAATACAAAGATTTATAGCCAGATAGATATATAACTTTTAATTGATATTTATTTCCACACTCAAATATAGAAATATAGCTTCTCACCTATATATTTCTACAGCCAGATAGATATACAGTATAGCTTTTCACAGACTTCTAAAAACCCAACAATGAAACTAACTGTACAAGAAGTTTATTCTCTCATAACTCCGGTAAAATAACCAGTTGTCCATCTTCCTCGTGTGTTGTCTCAGCTCTGACTACTTCAAGATCAACCTCGCCCTCTGTGTAAAGTCTTCTGTAATTTGAGTAATTTTTTGACGGGTGACGGTACTCTGTTATGGGGATGGAGAGGAGTGAGAGAGTGAGGGGTAATGAGGGGATGGGAAGGTAAGGTAGACTGAGGGGACAGATGGATAATTAGGAGGGAAGGAGAGAGAGAGAGAGAGAGAGAGAGAGAGAGAGAGAGAGAGAGAGAGAGAGAGAGAGAGAGAATTAGCAAGGGAGAAACAATGGGGGAGGAAATGGAAGAAGAGAAGTAGGAGTCCGAGGAAAACGAAGAAAAAAGACATAAATAACAAGGAAACCAGGAGAGGAGAAAAATAGAATCTAGGAATTAACAAGAAACATGGAATAGGAAAATGAAGAGGAAAAAGAAGAGGCAGCAAAATAAATGATAGAAGTAGAGAGGACATATGAATGAAAACATGAGAAAAAATACTCGTGTGTGTGTGTGTGTGTAATAATAATACTAATGTTAGGTCAGTGTCCCCTCACACCAGGAAGTAACCACCTGTCCTAGTTCCTCCTCCTCCTACTCCCAGGTACAGCACAGTCCTATATCACCTACTTTATTATTTTCTTTGACCACTACTGTAAAAATTACATCTATCAAACATTATATATACACGAGTCATCAATAACAACAACTATAACTGCACTTAATAGATTATAATTTCACTAATAAACTACATAGTATATCATATATTATTATGATTATTTTGAGGCCAAGTATCATTATGGAGCAGCACGTGAGGAACATTACAGACCCGACCATAATAATCTGTGGACTTATTCATTCTGGTGTTAGTACTTCGACCTGACACACCAGTCATCACCTGTGGCGTGTCTGTCAACCCTTACTGTCATGTCACCTGTGATTCTCTGAGACACACTACACCTGGGAATACTGTCAAGGTGTAGCTGCGTTACATAAGGGATATTCATGATATAACACATTCTTCAGCAAGAGACGAAATAGTAAAACGTAATAATGTTTGTGATAAAGAATAATTCGTGTTTGAAGATCAGTTGTGAGCTGCTGTGAGTGAGGAAGCTGATGAGAAGAAGTTATGAAGCGTTCACCTGATGATAAGACTGAGGAACTGTTGGAGATGGAAGGTTACAGTGTTGGTGGTGTTGGTGTTGGAGATGGAAGGTTACAGTGTTGGTGGTGTTGGTGTTGGAGATGGAAGGTTACAGGGTTGGTGGTGTTGGTGTTGGAGATGGAAGGTTACAGTGTTGGAGTGGTGGTGTTAGAGGTGGAAGGTTACAGTGTCGGAGATGGAAGGTTACAGTGTTGGAGTGGTGGTGTTAGAGGTGGAAGGTTACAGTGTCGGAGATGGAAGGTTACAGTGTTGGAGTGGTGGTGTTAGAGGTGGAAGGTTACAGTGTCGGAGATGGAAGGTTACAGTGTTGGGGTGGTGGAGTTGGAGGTTGTGGTATTGGAAGTGGAGGGTTGTGGTGTTGTAGGTGGAGGGTTGTGGTGTTGGAGGTGAAAGGTTGTAGTGCTAGTGATGGAGGGTTGTAGGTTTTTGCGGTGTCAAGTGAACGTTATTGGAGGTGGACGGATGGTATCTGGTTTTAAAGGTAGACCACATTACTGACACACAAGACATAAAGTCACTCCTTAGTGGTCCTTAGTGGCCTCTTAGAGGTTGTTAGTGGTATTTGGTGGCCCAAAGTGGTCGTTAGTGGTCCTTAGTGGCCTCTTAGAGTTCATTAGTGGTGGAAAGTGGTGCCTTGTGCCCCTTATTGGTGTTCGTGGTATTCAGTAGGACCCTGGAGTCTTGTTAGAGGAAGTTAGAGTATAAGTTGTGGGTTGGAATATAAACTTGAGAGAATAGATATAAATAATCGTGTTAACTAAGACAGGCGAGTATTCTGCTGGTAAATCTCTCATGTTTGATGAACAAGACTAGTTTGATGTATATACATATATATATATATATATATATATATATATATATATATATATATATATATATATATATATATATATATATATATATATAGATATATATATATATATATATATATATATATATATATATATATACATATATATATATATATGCAAGTAAATCACTGTAGGTGCGCGTGAAGATGTGAATTACACGAAAGCGCTTGGGAACTTCGTGTTTTCTTCTTTCCTGGTGGTTATCAGCATATATATATATATATATATATATATATATATATATATATATATATATATATATATATATATATATATATATATATATATATATATATATACCCCAATACCTTGAAGATGATGAAGTCTGTAGTCACGACAATGATCAAGTGAACGTGAGGAGAAACTACTCACAAGTTCCTGGTCATGGCTTAAAACCTATCTCGATTAACCCTTTCGCTGCAATTCCCGCACTTGGCATTTTATTCTGGCTACCGTCAGACCAATTTATCCAGCTTAAAGTAACCTCCCGCAGCCAAAGGGTTAATGCTCTCAGCGAATATAGACATTGACTTCATATAATTACAAAATCCTTTCAAATCAACGAAAACTTATGCACCTAAGAAATAAGTTTAGTAAGACAAAGAGAAATGTTGTCAATGTGAAGTGGTTAACCCCTTCACTACGGGGACGCCATTTTATTCTGGTTACCGCCAGACGATTTTATTCAGCACAGTCACCCGTACACAAGGGGTTAAGAAGGTGGGAACAAATATAAAATAGAATATCATAATTTCTGGTACCGAGGGAGATGATCAGAGGCATAAGAGAGTTGTAGTGTTTTATGTTTACAAGACGATACCTGACAACACCTCTATAAGAATAAAATTGTTCTCACTTAAAGTTTGAAGTAGACGGAGGCTCCAGATAGTTTAGGTATATGTTCAAGCTATATTCTTACCGGATGACACACCAGTGGAATTTTATGAAGAGTTACTGTACAGTATATACACTACAGTATATGACAGGATATTTCAAGACCATTATGGATGATTTCAATACCATAACATGAACACAAGAATTTGGTAACATATCCAAAAGAAAATTTTATGTTGGTTTACCAAATATGTGAGGTCTTTTAGGGAAAACTGTATGGCTGACTTTACTTGGCTAACCTAACCTAACAAAACATAATATAATTTAAGTTTATATAAACTAATCTAAATCAATCAATCATCGTCTGAGGATAGGCGACCACAGTTCTCCACTCTAAACGTGTTCGGGCTGTCTTCAGTAATCGTACCAGACTGTGCATCTCTTCGGAAACCTAACCTTTAGTCATCCAATCCAGCCTTTGTCTTCCTCGTCATCTTACCCTTAAGTTCTTGAAACAAGCTTTGCAATATTTATCAATATCTAAAACACGCAACAATGTTGGTTTAGGCTTCAGCTATATACGAGCATTGCCACGTAATTCAGAAGGACTTATGTCCTGAGATATAACCATCGTTCACACCTTATGTATACAATCGTTCGTTTTAAAGCCTTTTGGAGAGTTCGGAAACGCATATATTTCCACAGACGGTGACTCCTTTCAGTAAATGTCCAGCTCTCAGTAATATGCATATCATTAACGGAAGGTTAGATCAAAGGTTTGGTAAAATAATATTAAAGTGTCTTATGAACTGTTAGGTTAGGTGACCCTCCTTCGTCTCAGTAGGCCGCATGATTGGCATAAATTGCATACAACGTAAATTATTTATATTACAATAATGACGTTATTTTCTTGTGTTACAATAAAGCTCTCAGACTAACTACGAACGTTGTCATAAATATGGCTGCCAACTGGCTTCAAAATTGCTTTGTAAATTGTTTGTAATTGAATTTCTCTATTTCTGGGGAAAGTCATGGCCGGCCTCTGGCTTTCATATTTCCCGACAGACGTCATAACTTCTCTCTCTTTTATAGAATAAAACTTATATTAAGTGTTTATATAGTGTGTTTGCATTTAACTATATAAATTTGCCCCATCCATCTAATAGATTGATACACATTGTACCCTTCGAAACTCTTCATCCTGGTGTTTGCAAAATTGTAAAGCAAAATTTTTAAAACTATTCATCTCGGTGCAGCTGTATAGTTCTTAAAGCTATATTTAACAGCAAAAAGGTGAAAGAGTGTCTTGTATAACTGCAGTGGACCAGATGCGTGGCCACAATAATGTTCCTGTCTGCCTGACTGACGTGTTGTTTATGTTTACATGGAAGTTATATATTCAGGATTTATCTACATTGAGATAATGACATTAAAAAATGTGTTGTGTTGTTAGCAGACTGGACACCATGGATAAGTTTAGGACAAACCACAAGACAAGGAAGATGGTTAAACAGAGTCTCACTTTCTGGGGTGTAATACAGCGCCAGGCAGGACAGTTGTGTCACGGGAACGTGTACCGGGAGACCGGCAGCGACACCTTGAGTACCTAATGAATAATGGAGAGCCTTCAACAGCGAGATAGTGTTGTTACATGATGATACACTGCTGGTTTACGGCTTTTACCGCCAGATGTAAAGGTGGATATACGTCACTACAGTTCACAGCTCAGTGACTCATACGACACAGTTGACTAGTGGGTATAAAAGGCTTCCCAAATATTCTTTATTTTCCTTCTTTTAAGTTGATTTAGTTCTGAAAATACACCGAAAAGTCTTGATAAAATGGGTGAAATTTTCTTTGTACTGCATGACCGACTGTGTGAAAACTTTAAAGACCAAATATTTAAACAAGAATAAGTGTCTGGTTTCGGGACTGAAGAAGACGCCTCGTATCGTACAAAATATTGTAGAAAATAACAGCACTGAATAACACCGTAAAGTGTGGCCTCATCCGCTCACATTACAACATACAGTATATGAAAGTAATTATTTATTTCCCTATGGCGTGCCAACCAATTTTCAGTCGTGTGTCGCTCCAGTAACCAGCAAAAAAACATCTTTATTGTGCATTTATTACACATGTTATATTGCCTCACTCTTTGTTTTTCAGTTTCCTGTTATTTACTACACATTCTCGCCCGATTACCAAGCTTTTTACTCTTTTTTTCATACTGAAGAAATTTTTAAAAAGATTTTTGGATCTCAAAAATGAAGACTAGAACATCGCAATTTGGTGCTATGTGGTTATCTTTTGTATATTAAAATTGACGTTAAGATAGAAAGATTATATACACCGAAAAATCGTGGACCTGAAAGAGAGTCGGCATTAATGATCACAGGTTAAACCGAGGATCGTCGTAGGTACATTATAAACACTGAAGACTCCACACTCTCTCCGTTATCACAGGCAGGCGTGAGACCATACAGTACTAACTGGCTATTCGTGAAGGCAATAAACAGTAGAGATTATTACAGAGGGACCCTGACCAGTGAGGTTGGTTAAGTGAGAGGTTAAGCTGAGGCACGAAGAGTCATTAGAGCAAGGACGAGGACCATCTGCCCAGTAGTGCTTCCAACTGTTAACAGGCAGTGGTGAACGAGGTGCTTGAAAGAGTTACTTGAGTAAAACTAGAACTACACTTTCTTCATTTTACCTCAATTAAAAGTAAAAAGCAAACACATTATGATGTATTTAATTACTCAAAGTAAAAATACCATTACAATAAAGTAATTAATATTATAATTACGGCAGAGTAAAGTAGTGGCAATACTGTGCTCAACAAAGTAGATAATTTGTATTCATCAGACTACTGCTGCTGCCCGTAGCCTATAGGTTAAAAGATCCTTATAATATTAACAACTAAGATCAAGACTATATTACCATGACATCACGTGAGGATATATACCCGAACTACAGAATATATTAGCTGACGAAGTCCGATAAATTCTGAAAATACAAATGATGAATGGCAGCCTTGAGTATGATAACGTGACGTGGAGTCCCTAATGTAGTTGAGGAGACTGTTAGTTTTTTCTTCTTATTATTTTTTATTTCTATACGTTCATTTTAGAGACTTTGTGTAGTTTAGCAAAATAAAAAAGTTATATAATTTTAGTGATTATACGTGACAGTTTGTATTGCTAGACCTTCTTCGGTATAATTAATGAAGTTTCTTTTTGGACATTATAGACGATAATGCCAGGGAGTGTAAACATCACCTCAGCCTCACCAGTACTAAAGGGAACATACTAACACGAGCCAGGACACAGACACGAGTAACTTCATTTACAAATTTGTTTTATTAGCGGTGATGATCAAGTTGACACACAGCATAACGTGGTCCACCCAGCTGTACCCTGACGGAGGTTGGATCAGTCAGGAAAGACTGTGGCGTTAGTCAAATAGTGTATGTTTGTTATTCCTGTAGAAAAACGCTTATACACATACTGTTTTATGACATTCATCATCATCATTGTCCTTTTCATCATTATCCTCATCATTATCCTCATCATTATCATCGCCATCATCATCATCATCATCCTCATCCTCATCCTCTACATCATTATCCTCTACATCATTATCCTCTTCATCATCATTATCCTCATCATTATCATCGCCATCATTAACATCATCATCATCATCATCATCATCATTAAAACTATCATCATCATCATCAGCAGCAGCATCATCATCATCCACCTCATCATTATCATCTTCATCATTATTCTCCTCATCATTATCGTGATATCACCATCATTAACATCATCATTATCCTCTTCATCATTATCCTCTTCACCATCATTAACATCATCATTTGTACACGCGGATATCACCTCACTCAGAGATCAAATCACCTCCAGTCGTCTCTAATCATGCAGCCACTACTCTCAATAAATTCATTCCACACACTCACATCCTTTAATAACTCTCTAACTCTCTTAAACACACTCTTGACATTTTACTTGGTACAGCCAGCACTAGATTACGAAATGAAATAACTTGTTGAAATAAATTACCTTGTGTTGGTCCATAAGAGATAAACACTAGAGGAGTAATAACCAGGAAGACTCAGCTGAACGTGAAGTATCGGGCTGATGTGATGAAAGGCCAAGAGAAGGTTTACATCCCCGCTGAGGCACTAAACCTTAACGTGCCACCACTTGTAAAAACTTCCTCAAAAATTATTATGGATTATTTATTCACCTCTTATTCAGCAGAGTTTGCCGGTGGTAGTGTTTAGTATATCCTTAATTTATATTTTGATATATTTATAATAGCAAAATTGGAGTGAAGAAAATACACAATAAAATGTTTTCAATGGATAATATTTTAATTGCTTATTTTATCTCATAAGTGAGACACAGACAGAAATATATGTAGAGAGAGACAGAAATAAACAAAGACAGAGACAAACAGACAGACAGAGACAGAAACAACCAGAGAGAGAGAGAAAGAGAGAGTCAGACAGGCAGAAAGAGAGGAACCCGTCTTCAATATCTACCCCACAAACATTTCGCCTCGGGACGGGCGCCTCCCCTAACCCGTCACACACTTGAGAAATAACACACAAACACTCGAGCTGATGTACCAAGAATATATCTAAATATATTCATAACAAAGCACAGTTAACCGCACCATAAAATACCAAACATACGTCTCTAAATCTCATGTACAGGTAAATATAAACATAGAGTTCCTCCATACCATAAAGTTTCTAGTTGTAATATAGGATTAAAAGAGTCTAGCCATATTAAATGCACAAGTAGGAGGAAAATATAACAATAATGAACTGTACCAGGCAGGGGAAACAGGGTCAGGTGACACCATTCATTATATAAGGAACAAAACTCCGAGAGAGAATCATTGGAAGTTTATCCTGGACCTAACTCACTGTCACCTGCACGAGGCCCAAGACACTAGTAAGAGGTGCTGAGGTTCACGGCCAACAAGGAAAGTTCACTACAACAATATAATATACCTCAACCTCCGTCACGATACTAACATTATACAGTAATTCCTTGGAGAAGAAAATAACTGACACAGAAAACCTTAATAAAGTACTGCTGCTGCTGCTGCTGCTGTAATATTAATAACAACATAAGTATATTTAAAACAATTATTGTTCATCAGGGATCACATTCAAAGCAAAAGAATAATTAAATAGATCGCCGCCTTGTCCGTTAATAATAAATCCCCTAAACCTTTACCTGTTAAACTAGACACAACACACAAGAACACCAAAATAATTTATAAACTGTTAAGTAAAAAACAAAAATAATAGTCGCAGAAACTCGGAACCAAATTAAAAGGATAGACAATAGAGGACTGGTCGGGGATGCTTATGGCTGGCTGGACTGTGTAGGTGAGAAGCGACTCCTCTGATACGGGGCGTGTCATCAGGGCAAGGGGTAACGCACTGTGGAGTCTGTCGTTTAGTTTGACTGATATATACAGTACATTCAACTACAGCGACCACTCTTGACTATTTAAACCACAGAGGATTGCAGATCGTAAGGGACTTAAACCAATTCAGCAGTGTTCTCTCACCTGAACACTAATAATGAAATTTGTGGATAAAATTCTCTTAATAACTTGGCCAGTTTGTTCCTGTATGAATAACTGTAAAACCTGTCATAATGAATGAGAAGGCATAAAACTTTCAATGAATAACTTTATTTACTTTGCAAGAGTTTTGTGTTTAATATTACGTGATTCTATAGATTACTGAAGAATGTCATCATTACAACATTATGAATTATTTATAATAACTTGAAATCCGTAGTTTCATCGTTAATATAATCTCTAAGCAAAATAATACATGTGTGAACTCTTAAAATCTCTACATTGTCTAGTATTTGGATCCGTATGTTCGTAACCTACACTGTTTTTCACCAAGATATACGCGGACAAACTTCATCATTAATATACACGAGAGATAGTTGTACAATAAAATGCAAATGAAAGCAACACATTCCCGCGGGTAGTGTGACTGGAGAGCTGTCTTACGTTATTGGTTTTGTGTGTACCTGAGTTAACTCCCGGTAGTGTCTCTTACCCTGTTAAACAGGAGACAGCAACGTTGTCTAGTACGGAACCAGGTGACGATGTTTTGTCTTATTTGACGGGATTATTCCTACTGCCGAATGTACAGAATGATTTGTTCACCATAGATAATAAAAGCTTCCTTCCTTAAGAATTAACGAAAAATATGCAGGAAAATAGTAATACATTTTGCATAATTTTCACATTTACAGTTCCTTTCTATTATATTCTTCTAAAATTAAATCATAAAATTCCTGTCCACGAAAAGACACGTTCCTGGAGTTTAAACACAGAGCCAGGTCGTGTATGGCCGTCTTCCTCCTCCGATTACAGACGTAAAAAGTGATATTGCACAAAACATATTCATGGTGCAGTTTGGTTAGTTGTCTGAATGTAATAATAATAATAATAATATTAATAATAATAATAATAATAATAATAATAATAATAATAATATTAATAATAGTAATACTAGTAATAATAATAATAATAATGATAATAATAATAATAATCAACCGCCTGGGAACTACACCTGGGAGCTAACACCTGGGAGCCAACACCTGGGAACTAACACCTGGGAACTACACCTGGGAACTAACACCTGGGAACCAACACCTGGGAACCGACACCTGGGAACCGACACCTGGGAACCGACACCTGGAAACTGACACCTGGGAACTGACACCTAGGAACTAACACCTAGGAACTAACACCTGGGAACTAACACCTAGGAACCAACACCTGGAAACCGACACCTGGGAACCGTCACCTGGGAACCAACACCTGCGAACCGACACCTGGGAACCGACACCTGGGAACCGAAACCTGGGAACCGACACCTGGGAACCGTCACCTGGGAACCGTCACCTGGGAACCAACACCTGGGAACCGTCACCTGGGAACCAACACCTGGTAACTAACACCTAGGAACTAACACCTAGGAACTAACACCTGGGAACTAACACCTAGGAACCAACACCTGGAAACCGACACCTGGGAACCGTCACCTGGGAACCAACACCTGCGAACCGACACCTGGGAACCGTCACCTGGGAACTAACACCTGGGAACTAACACCTGGGAACAAACACCTGGGAATCGTCACCTGGGAACCAACACCTGGGAACCGTCACCTGAGAACTAACACCTAGGAACTACACCTAGGAACTAACACCTGGGAACCAACACCTGGGGACCAACACCTGGGAACCGTCACCTGGGAACTAACACCTGGGAACTAACACCTGGGAACTAACACCTAGGAACTAACACCTGGGAACCGACACCTGGGAGCCGACACCTGGGAACCGACACCTGGGAACTAACACCTAGGAACTAACACCTAGGAACTAACACCTAGGAACTAACACCTAGGAACTAACACCTGGGAACTAACACCTGGGAACTAACACCTGGGAAATAACACCTGGGAACTACACCTGGGAACCAACACCTGGGAACCGACACCTGGGAACCGACTCCTGGGAACTAACACCTGGGAACTAACACCTGGGAACTAACACCTGGGAACTAACACCTGGGAACTAGCATCTGGGAACCAACACCTGGGAACCGACACCTGGGAACTAACACCTGGGAAATAAAACATGGGAACTAACACCTGAGAACTAACACCTGGGAACTAACACCTGGGAGCTAACACCTGGGAATTACACCTGGGAACTAACACGTGGGAACTACACATGGGAACTAACACCTGTGAACTACACCTGGGAACTACACCTGTGAACTACAAATACACCTGAAAACTGAATGAAAAATGGTGAGCTTTATCTTCACGACGGACTGAACATCACTTCTTCCTCTTTAACGGACGACAATGAAAACTTTCTGCCTCAGAATATAGTTTACCGAGTTGTTAAAGAGGAATGAGATAGTCTGTGACACCAACTTAGATCAAGAAATGGGTGATAACTGTGTTAGCTTTCTTATGTTGTCATCTAGAAACTGTCTTAATGTGTCAACCTTTCTTAATCTGACACTACAGAATATTCTTAGAACTGTTAGCTAATTATCTCTCTCGTATATGGTAGGTTTTGTTACACTGAGGCTATTCTTAGGGACAAATTTCCTCATCTGTCTCTCGCAATAACTTCTATGTTTTTTCTTGGTATTTTTAACTTCTGACTGGCCATAGACGATCATATAGATCATCATAATACACATTAGGGTGTGTCAATTTTGTCAACATGTTAAAAATCAAATTTGGTAGTCAAAATATTGTGCCTCTTTATGTCTAAACTTGAGATTAGCAAACAAAAATGAATTGAAATAACCCTCACCTACATCAATTATACCTTAAAGTTTCAAATATCAGTATTTCAACAAATTAATGAGACTTGATTAGAATTATTCACTTGATATTAACTAATCTCATGTAAGCATATGGATTATGGAGTATTTTATGGTTCTATAGCTTGTGTACAATATGCATGTCAGAACATGAACATGAACAGGCTCTCCGTGTGGGACAGTTTAATTCTTGTTTTGACTTGTACCAAGCGTGAGGATAAGGCGCCCGGCTCACTCTCCTTCTAGATATTATAGACGGTGGTTTGCTCTCATTGCACTTGCACCTACTCTACCAGACGAATTCTACATTTTAATTATTGTAAGTAGGGCATATTGACTGTCGCAGTTACTTATATCATTGTATAAAACATTATGTTCTAAGAAATTATTATGTTATTTCTGTTACAGCATTTTTGATAAACAAATTGATATTTTTTGAAACAACAATTGAATTATGAAACATTGAAATATTTTTCTATTTGTCAGACAGTGTGAAGATGTCAAAATTGAAGACAAGAAGTCAGTTGTCAACCCACTTGAGCCTGCTAGTTGGTAAAGGGAAGGAGCTTCCTGTATCAGAACTTCCAACAGTGAGAGACATGCTAAGATTAGGGTTACTCCTTCGAGAAAAAAATGCAAAGGACAGAACTCATAAATGACATGATAGTCCCTCTTCTGCATCAATGGACAAAAGCTAATGCACTATTCAAACCACCTGTGATTAATCAGTGTCGAACTATTGAGCTAAAACTAACGAAATTATGGCACAAAGCAGTTGAAACATCACTTGGTAAAGGAAACTTGGCCAGTAAAAATGAATTTCTGCACACACTTGATACTCTGTTTGACATTTTGACCTGCAAGTGCTCCATACAATTATGTTCTGAATCCAACTGTTCTCACTCAGGTAAGAGAGAAAATAATTCCCACATTGATTGTGGTTGTCCTCGTGAAAAGAAGATCCCTGTTTTAGAGCTTGAATTTATAAAGGCACAGAGGACAAAGGCAGAAGGCCAAGGAAGTATGCAAATGGGTTCAATAGATTATTCAGAAACAAAGAAGCAGATTGCTAATGCCAAGAAGAGAGAACAAATCCGAGAGAGGGAACAAAAGAAGAAATGAAGAGTGAAGAAGCCATCCAAAGAGAGGAAGAGCTGTGTCAAGATGTTTATCACTTCTTTGATAGTTCTTCTGATGAACAGGAAGCAACATCAGATGATAGTTCCAAAGAGCCATCTGAACCTTTACCAAAGAAAATGAAATACAACACAAGAAATATTTCAAACATTGCTTTAGCTAGTATTCGCCACCATGCTGGACTTCGTGAGGCTGCAGAAATTGCAACTGCCGATTGGATAGATGCAGGCCTCATCAGCCGAGAGGATGTATCTTTGGTGATAGATCATAATAAAATTAGAAGAGAACAAGAAAAAATAATGAAGGAAATATCTGATCAGCATAAAAAAGATTTAAGCGAGGGAGGGCTCTCCTGTCTTTTGTTTGATGGAAGAATAGATGACACAAAAGTTTTGCTAGAAGTAGAGGGAGTGAACAGAAAGTTTCCAGGTCTCATCAAAGAAGAACACTACTCTGTCTGTTCTGAGCCTGGTGGTCGGTTTTTGTTTCACTTTGCTCCCGAAACTGAAGTAGAAGGGAAGAAACATGCAGAGGTCATTGCTGATCATATTTTTGTTGGGTTCAGGAGAGAGGACTTGGCAGTTCACTGCAGGCTGTTGGTGGAGATTCAACTGCAGTGAACACCGGATGGCAGGGGGGTGTAATGACGCATTTAGAGAAAAAACTAGGAAGAAGACTTGTTTGGATTGTATGTGATTTACATACAGGCGAGCTACCTCTTCGTCATCTCATCCAGGAACTTGATGGTCCTACAAAGAGCAACAACAAGTGGTCAGGTCCCCTTGGCATCATGCTGGATGAAGCAACACAACTAGAAATATATACAACCTTTCCAAAGGTCGAAGTTGGCCCTCCCCTTCCGGCGTTGTCTGAAGGAGTCATCAAAGATCTCAGCACAGATCAATCCTATGCTTATCGTATTGCCCAAGCAATAAGATCAGGAGAAGTGCCTCAGTCATTGGCTCTCTTGGAGATTGGACCTGTCAGTCACAGCCGTTGGTTAACTACAGCTCTTCGTTTCTGCAGGATTTGGATTTCCAAACACGAATTGAAGGGCAAAGTGCTGAAGAATTTGAGGTTAATTGTTGAATTTATTATTGGAGTTTATCTTCCCCAGTGGTTTAGTGTGAAACTTAATCCTATGTGGGTGGATGGGCCCAATCACCTTTTGTTTCAATTGCAGCTAGTAAGAACACAGAGGAAGGTAGTGAGGGACATCGTGTTACCTGTGGCAAGAAGGTCCGCTTGGTATGCTCGATCAGAAGCAGTTTTGCAAGCAATGCTTTGCAGTCAATGTACCAATCTCCGAACCGAGGCTGTAGAAGTCATTCTAAAGATTAGAGGAACGCTAATAGATGACGACCAGTTGGGAGACTGTTCGTTTCATTCAAGAAAAGTTCCCCCAATAAACGTCAATGCCACCAAATTGTCAGAATTGGTTGACTTGAGTTTGGAAGTCTTAGAGCCACCATTGACAACAAGTCTAACTAGCCAAGAATTGAGAAACCTTAAAGAGACTCCAATGCAGGTGCCGAAGTGGCCTTCCCACACTCAAAGTGTGGAGAGATGTGTGAAAATGGTCACAGAAGCAGCGGGCCATGTTTACAGCCACGAGAGGCGAGAAGGTTACATCAAAGCACAAATAGCAAGCAGACTACTGATGACAAGAAACCAAAGCAAAG
Source organism: Homarus gammarus (assembly GCA_958450375.1). Taxonomy (NCBI): domain Eukaryota; kingdom Metazoa; phylum Arthropoda; class Malacostraca; order Decapoda; family Nephropidae; genus Homarus; species Homarus gammarus. The sequence continues at coordinate 32,001 of CAUDMG010002519.1, forward strand.
AGAGTATGAAGGCATTGGTTACTTTCAAATAGACTACGGATAATAAAATATAATAATTTGAAATTTGAAACAGTAACATGTGTGCAAATGCTGGTTATGTTATAAATTCACAAATATGTACATTTAAAAATCCATTTGATGTAGGTAGGACTTATTATAAAAAAAAATTTATGCCAGAATATTGTTTTGCATGCTTAAAGACTACAATAAATTGCTACCAAATTACTCGATTTTCAATTTAGCCAGTTCACCCCCTAAATTGACACACCCTAATACACATACATGATAAACTTCATACAAAACCTAACCTAAACTAATCTAACTTAGCCTAACCTACTTTATATTTATGATGGCTATCTTATGATGGTGAAAATTGAGAGCGACTCCCATAGGCATAACTGCCCGTTAGGGACAGTGTGGATACAGCACACTGTATACTAAGCCTTCGGTACACAAGGAGGCAGCATGCCGGTACTGCACTCTTCCGCATTCACTTCCTCAAATTGTAAACTTAGGCACCCTACAAATGGGTGAATTGGGAGCGCCTGGGAATCGAACTACCGACCCGCGGAACAGGAGACGAGCTCTGCATCCACTTGACCGCCGCCCTCCAAATTATGGTAATAAATATCCTAAATGAAAACGAGAAAATTTTATTACACAAAAAACTAATTTCCAGTAAAAAGTTATATATATATATATGCAAGTAAATCACTGTAGGTAGCATATATATATATATATATATATATATATATATATATATATATATATATATATAATCAACGACCTCACCAGCAAGGAATCGAACCCTCGACCTACTGGGTGGCCCTAGGGAACGCTTACCGGCTAGCCCACAAGGACACTAAAAGCAGTTCTAGACTCTGTTATATTTCACACAAAGCCTGTTCATCGAGCTGATGGCGCCGTGAACCTCATTGGGAAACTGCCCGTGCCTCGTATGTGGTGTCAGTAGCATTTTACCGAATCCAGCTGGTATGAAACGCGAGGTACATATATATACTTCATTTTTAGTCCATTTAACACGCGGACTTTGAACATACAATCAACGACCTCACCAGCAAGGAATCGAACCCTCGACCTACTGGGTGTGACTAGGGAACGTTTACCGGCTAGGCCACAAGGACACTAAAAGCAGTTCTAGACTCTGTTATATTTCACACAAAGCCTGTACCTCGCGTTTCATACCAGCTGGATTCGGTAAAATGCTACTGACACCACATACGAGGCACGGGCAGTTTCCCAATGAGGTTCACGGCGCCATCAGCTCGATGAACAGGCTTTGTGTGAAATATAACAGAGTCTAGAACTGCTTTTAGTGTCCTTGTGGCCTAGCCGGTAAGCGTTCCCTAGTCACACCCAGTAGGTCGAGGGTTCGATTCCTTGCTGGTGAGGTCGTTGATTGTATGTTCAAAGTCCGCGTGTTAAATGGACTAAAAATGAAGTATATATATGTACCTCGCGTTTCATACCAGCTGGATTCGGTAAAATGCTACTGACACCACATACGAGGCACGGGCAGTTTCCCAATGAGGTTCACGGCGCCATCAGCTCGATGAACAGGCTTTGTGTGAAATATAACAGAGTCTAGAACTGCTTTTAGTGTCCTTGTGGCCTAGCCGGTAAGCGTTCCCTAGTCACACCCAGTAGGTCGAGGGTTCGATTCCTTGCTGGTGAGGTCGTTGATTATATATTTATATATATATTTCATGTAGATCCACAATGAAAGCGTGGATAAGATAAATCTTGATAAAATCACACGGGAAAAGGGAAACAACGGAGCACCTTAGCTAAGGTGAAGATAAATTTTGGCAGGGTGACTCCGTGTATAGTATAGTAAGGTGATGGAGCGGTGTAGTGCGGTGATCACGTCAGCGGAGGGAGGGGCTAAAGCGTGGTGTTGCATGTCAGGTGACCATTGGCACACCACCTGACCTGCCGCCACCTTGATAAACCCACACAAATAGCAGGTATTATCAGGGCGACGATTGTTTCATTTTCACAAATTATGGTATTTAACCTTTGGAACATAATCCAATATCCGTGCAAAGTCAGACCCTCGTGCAGCCTTCCGTGAGTATCTGCTGTTGTAATATATTGTGGGATCGTCCTGATAATACCTGGGACAACACACATCACCTGCCGGTATCAGATGGCCAGTGGGTGGTGCAACAGTCTCAGGAAAAGCGCCGACATTTTGTAATCGTAACAGTGGTGACGACACTTGGGCTGTTGGTAATAGCAGCTCATTTACACTATTACTGAGTGACGACAGTTCAACTGGACGACAACATATCACTTACACCATCTTCATGTTACCACTCACAGTAATGTGGTGGTGTGATGTTAATGGTTTCCATCCGGGTCACTGTTATGGATATAAAACTTTGTCGTAGTGAGTAGAGGGAATAATGATGTTAAAGTTTGACTGTTTATTAATGAACTTAGAAAATTAATTACTCATGGAATGGGTTATTGTAGAAGGTTGATGCCGTCAGGTCTCAACTGGCTATTAATAACGTCACCTTGTTTATTAATGTTCACTGAGGTATAGTTTAAATTTTATGTGTACAAAGAGTTTTGTGTTAACGATATTTATTTGTTTTTATCTCTTTCTTTTTGTGCGTGCGTGCAGGAGGGCGGGGGTGTGAGTGGGTGGGTGTGTTTAATCACTTTTGAACGTGCGTGTGTATATTTGATAAATGTGCAGTACGTACTGTATGAATATGTATATAGATCAAATTATGTTCACGTTTAGCCTCCAAGCGGGAAGTATCGTCACCAGAGAGCAGTGTTTAGTTCATTTCCTCCTTCCACTCATTAATACAAATTTCTATCACCACCACCACCACCATTGTCATATGTTGATGCCATATTTTGGTATTAGGTCTTCCAATCAAAACTCTCCATAATTTTTCATTAATACTATAAATATAAATAACTTTTCAAACATAAGTATTCTCTTCATCCTCTTCTGTGCTTGTCTGTTATCAACAAATTTAAGTCGGTAGGCTGTAATATTTCCTACGTCGGTACCGCTGTTACATACTAAGACAGTGAACAGACGAACACAGAGGAGCGTCAGGTGTTTGCCACACCTTCAGCCTCGGGTAAACTGGGGAAGAGATTTACCCGCGTCAAGAGTCGGGACGAGCCTGGCCAGTGAAGTCCAAGCCAGAGATTCTACTGAACTAAATACTATACAGAGGCCAGTATTACCATCACTACTGTAGACTGCGTTTAATAATTCTTAATATGCCTCATATTCCAGTTAGTGTCACGGTGCACAATATTACCAAACTGTGTAGTTAGGTGCCTAGAGTCCTGTATAGGAGGATTATTGCAATGTTGATAGTGTTATGTCGTCTAACTCCATCCATACTTATAAGAACATAAGAAAATAAGTAGTCTGTAATAGGCCGGTTGGCCTGTGCATGACAGCTCCTATCGAGAGTTACTACCACTCTCTATCATCCATGAATCTATCTAGCCTCCTTTTAAAACTTCAGCGTTCCGACACTTACTACACAGTTGCTAAGTTCGTTCTACTCGTTTACCACTCTATTTGTGAACCAGTTCCTTCCTATCTCCCTCCTAACCCAAAACTTATCCAACTTAAATCCGTTGCTTCGAGTCCTATCCTGCTAGGATATTATAAGAACTTTATCTATATCTCCATTATTGATTCCTTTCACCCACTTAAATACTTCTATTATATCTCCCCGCATTCTTCGCCTTTCTAGGGAATGCAAGTTTAGTTTCTTTAATCTATCTCGATATGGAAGGTTTCTAAGTCCCGGAATCATTTTCGTCATTCTTCGCTGCACCGACTCCAGTGAATTGATATCTATTCTATAATAAGGGAACCACAACTGAACAGCATAATCGAGGTGCAGCATGACTAGCGCAAGATATAGTTGCAATATGACCTCTGCACTCGCATTACTTACACTTCTAGATATAAAACCTAATACTCTATTTGCCTTATTTCGAACATTAACGCACTGTTTTCTAGGCCGTAGCTCCGGGCTTACAAGTACCCCTAAGTCTCTTTCACAAGTCGACCTCTCTAGGTTGATGTTGTTAGGGCTGTATACATTGACAGTATTTGTTCTTCCAATACTAAGTACGCTGCACTTGCTGGTGTTGAATTTCATTTGCCATTTTCTGACCACCCCTGCAATTTATTTAAATCCTCCTGTAGTGCATTTGCATCCTGCCCTGAATTAATCTGCCGCCCTATTTTGGTGTCATCCGCAAACTTGCTTATGTCACTGCTTATGTGTGCAAATAAAAAATTTAAGCTTCAAACACACACACACACACACACACACACACACACAACACACACACACACACACACACACACACACACACACACACACACACACACACACACACACACACACTTCTGTAGCTGTCGCCTTCATTGACTTCGCTAAGGCATTCGACCTAGTCGACCACAATTTAATCATCAACAAAGGTATCGACCTCGGGTTTCGAAGAAGTCTTATACCATGGCTTACAGACTTCCTCAGTAACCGACGCCAAGCTGTACGCTTCGGAGGGGCTGTCTCCACCTTTCATTCACTCACCTGTGGCGTCCCCCAAGTCACCAAGCTGGGACCACTATGTTTCCTTATGCTTATCAATAATGCCATAAGAGAAACCCCTGCCCGCTGGAAATATGTCGACGACTCCACCATTGGGATCAGCGTCAACAATTCTGCTACCGACTATACCGCCCTTCAGGATTTATTGAACAGTCTCCAAAACTGGGCCACCAACAACCACGTCACCAACCATACCAAGACCATGGTTATGCACATCAACCTCTCCTCCGACGTTGTCCCACCCCCTTCCAATACTTTAGATCCCAACACACTCCAGGTTGTAGATTCCACTAAGCTCCTCGGCGTCACCATAGACAACAAACTAAATTGGAAACCACACGTCAGTGAAGTTGTCAAATCCTCCAGTTTCCGTCTCCACATCCTCCACCGACTCAAGTCCCTCGGAGTTCCTGCGCCCGAGCTCCTCAGTGTTTACTCAACATTCATACTTCCCAAGCTCACCTATGCCTCCCCTACCTGGTCTTCCTCCCTAAATGCCACACAACGTAAACACCTAGAAAAAGTGCAAAAGAGGGCATGCAAGATTATTCTCTCCCTTTCCTACTCCACATATCAAGAAGCGCTCAACACACTGACCCTCTCGGCTCTCACTGCCCATCACCACGAACTCATCTGCAAATTTGGTGAGAAGCTTCTGCACCATCCTCGACACCGGCTCCTACTACTAACTGAGATCCCTAGCCCGAGAATTGCTGTTCGACACCACAACAGCATCCAGCCCATACGAGCACGAACTGATCGCTATAAGAACAGCCCAGTCCCAACCATTGTAAAAATTATCAACAACTTGTAATCAACCAGTGTATTCACTCCCAGTCAATCTTACTTTTTGCATTGTCACTATGTTGAAATGTCCTGTAGTTTGAGCTTCTCCCCACCTAGTTATTATATATCATATTTGTATCACTTATGTGACTTGTATATTCTTTGTAAATCAAGAGACCCATTCCCCAATTATGTAACTATATTTTCAGCCTTCGCGCTGCAGAACTTTTTCAATAAACCGTTAACTATTATTATTATTATTATTATTATTATTATTATTATTATTATTATTATTATTCTCTCTCTCTCTCTCTCTCTCTCTATCTATCTATCTATCTATCTATCTATCTATCTATATTGTGCCATTTAAAGTATCCCTGACACACACATATACAGTATATTCGCTATGCTATAATAGAGCAAACGGATCAACGACAAGTGGTGACAGCGGTGACAGCCAATTGACAGCTGGACTGACACCGCCGCCACTCATCGACAGGTAATCTTATGTCTCATCCCCAACAGCTCTGGTTCTCAATCTCCTCAGCCATCACACTATGTCACCTATACAACGTCACTGTGGGATGACTTTCATGTATGGTGTTCACAGATACATAGTTCACCGTGTGACTCCATACACTATTACTCCAGGTTTATACACACCTTATTGTGCCATTAACACTATGGCTAGTGTATACCTACACCTCACTGTTTGGTTTCTGAGCTCATTGTGTGAGATATAATAATATTTCGCTCATCTTACCTAAAACGATTATTAATATTTTCACTTCTGCAACAATGAGACTGTTCCCTTCTCGTACAAGAGGAAGTGTGGCTCCTGGAATAGAAAATAATGAGAGTGGAGCCATTAGGTGAGGCAGACTTGGCAGATAAGAGTGAGAGTTAAGGTGAGAAGGAGGAGAGGTGAGAGACATAGGGAATAGTGATAACTAGAAGCAAGTATCGGGTCTCTTTAACGTTGTACATTATGGTAGTGAAAGATATTAACAAGAAGGTTGAGAGAGACACCAGACCCAGAGGAACCTTTACTGTGCTGTATGATTTATTATTCTGCCTGAGTCTGTCTGTTATGTTGAAGGTTGTCGGCTTATGTTCCTGTATCGATGTGTCTGGTACAGTTAGTTGTAGATAATTCACAAAACCTCTTCAACAAAATAAGTTAATGATAACAAGAGAAGAAAAATTGAGTTTATAATGAAAACATTACAGACACATAAGTTAATAATTGATTAATGACGACTTGCTGATAGACAGAAATAAATGAACAGAACAGACATAGATGTGCAAAGGCGGCTGTAAATATAGTGACCGGCAAATAATTCACAAGTGCAGTATTGGTTGTCTCTGAGCGAAGAGTTACATGTTCTTCCGGCTATGAGAGACAAGAACAGGTAGTAGGTAGCCCTGGTGAGGAAGATGCTCAGTTGGCAGCCCTGGTGAGGAAGGTGATCAGTTGGTAGCCCTGGTGAGGAAGAGGATCAGTTGGTAGCACTGGTGAGGAAGGTGATCGGTTGGTAGCACTGGTCAGTAAGGTGTCCCAGTGAACTCCGTAAACACACTCCCTTAACTGCATCAGGTGATACACAAGCGGTCGAAGTAAAGAAGGGGAAAGAGTTCTAAGAAAATATCCATTACTGCACTAAGTTTCCTGTAGAGGAGGACAGACATAAGATATCACTGGCAGTGTGGGAACAAATGAAACACAAAAGGACGTTAGGAATTTACCCTTGACACTCGTTTTAACCTTACACGTGTCAAGAGAGGAACTCCCAACATCCCATTGTGTTTCCTCTCTACCCACACACATATCTGCCCAAATAAGTCTTATTATTATATCAGTGTCCCTCTATTAGGAATTATTAGGAACATAGGAGATAGATTACAAGGTACAGTATGACTCAACTACAATAATACGATAATGCTGTTAACTTCACAATGAAGAGTTAAGTAAGGAAGAAAATGTTCCATCCAGATCAAGCAAATAATATTTTATATCACAGAGAAGAAAGATGTTATCTACCATTCCTGTATCGAATCTCACCAAACTACGATTACAAATGATGTGTTTTTTAAAATATCAAAATAACCTTTATGAGCAGCCCATTAATCTCTGGTCGGATACCATTGTGTTTTTGTCAGGAAGTAATCGTAATCACATATTTTTTTAATAATACAACGCTGGATTAATAATCTTATAGCAGTCACGAACGAAATAGCTTCCAGTGTTGTGTTAAAGTTGACAGAATATTTTGCACTTACACAAACCCATTTAGAATCGTTCTCTTAGACAAGTTATCCTTATGTCCCCTGAGGAGCTTCTGTTTACATTTTGTGGCCATCGGATGTCTTATTCCTTCTCAGACTTAAATTGTGTATTATATTTATCATTTGGGGAAGAATTTTGTGACCCTAAATTTTAGTTTTTATACAGAAAATCTTAATTCACACCAGGATCATCTTTTTTTCACATGTCAAGATCTGTAGAAGGCGGATGTTGAGCTGAATCGGATCTCATTTCGAGATTTTTTGGTCAATGTCAAGATAGTTTTCGTAGACATACAAAACAAAAACACAGACATCATACGACCCTTACCACTGCAGCGATAACGGCACTTTTTTTTTTTTATTGGGCACCCCCCTACATCCTTGTGTAAAGTGAAGCACAGAAGCGTTTACAGCGCCCAACAGGGAAGCATGCTAAGTTCATGCTTGCCTTTATGTCTCTTGAGTTAAGGGCGTAGAAGCCTGAAGAGTCAGTGGTTTATGTCATCAAGTTATTGGAAGCTCCAACAACTCCCTGAATACGAATTCGCAACTTTCGACTTACAACAGGTACCTACTTTACTGCTAGGTGAACAGGGACTAATGGGGGCTAGGAAGTAAGTCCAAACAACTTCCACCGGCCCGGGAATCGAACCCGTGACATCTCGCTTGCGAGACAAGAACGGTACCGCTTCTACCACCAGTCCCCCGATAGCGGCACTGTAACTACAACTCTTCATCACGATTGATATAAAACAGCTACAACATTACAGTGTGATATACAACACCACTACACGACAGCTACAAACTACAACAAGACTGATACAACACAGGTACACGACAGCTACAACACTACAGCGTGACATACAACACTGTTACACGACAGCTACAACACTACAACAAGACTGATACAACACAGCTACACGACAGCTACAACACTACAGCGTGACATTCAACACTGCTCCACTATAGCTACAACACTACAACAAGACTGATACAACTTTGCGACACGACAGCGTGACAAATAACACTGCTACACTATAGCTACACTACAGTGTGACATACAACACTGCTATACTACAGCTACAACACTACTACACGACAGTTACAACACTATAACAAGACTGATACAACATTGTCACACCACGACAGCTACAACACTACAACGAGACATACAACACTGCTACACTACAGCGCGAGACATACGACACTGCTACACTACAGCTACAACACTACAGCGAGACATAAAACACTGCTACACGACAGCTACAACACTACAGCGAGACATAAAACACTGCTACACCACAGCGCGAGACATACAACATTGCTACACTACAGCTACAACACTACAGCGAGACATAAAACACTGCTACACGACAGCTACAATACTACAGCGAGACATGCAACACTGCTACACGACAGCTACAACACTACAGCGAGACATAAAACACTGCTACACTACAGCGCGAGACATACAACATTGCTACACTACAGCTACAACACTACAGCGAGACATAAAACACTGCTACACGACAGCTACAATACTACAGCGAGACATGCAACACTGCTACACGACAGCTACAACACTACAGCGAGACATACAACACTGCTACACGACAGCTACAACACTACAGCGAGACATACAACACTGCTACACTACAGCTACAACACTACAACGAGACATACAACACTGCTACACGACAGCTACAACTCTACAGCGAGACATACAACACTGCTACACGACAGCTACAATACTACAGCGAGACATGCAACACTGCTACACGACAGCTACAACACTACAGCGAGACATACAACACTGCTACACGACAGCTACAACACTACAGCGAGACATACAACACTGCTACACGACAGCTACAATACTACAGCGAGACATGCAACACTGCTACACGACAGCTACAGCACTACAGCGAGACATACAACACTGCTACACGACAGCTACAACACTACAGCGAGACATACAACACTGCTACACGACAGCTACAACACTACAGCGAGACATACAACACTGCTACAAGACAGCTACAACACTACAGCGAGACATACAACACTGCTACACTACAGCTACAACACTGCAACGAGACATACAACACTGCTACACGACAGCTACAACTCTACAGCGAGACATACAACACTGCTACAAGACAGCTACAATACTACAGCGAGACATACAACACTGCTACACGACAGCTACAACACTACAGCGAGACATACAACATTGCTACTCTACAGCTACAACACTACAGCGAGACATACAACACTGCTACTCTACAGCTACAACACTACTACACCATTACAATAACACTATTACACTGCAGTCACCGTAATGATATCCCAGAAGCAGCTTTACAGAGTCACTATCACACAGCTGGTAATCTCTATAACACTACCACGTCAATCTTACACAGACTTACGACCGTCATAATACACCACTAGACCACCACCACTATGGTACAAACGCTGTGGCAATTATTCTAACGAGTTTCGCTGCACAATTACTGCGGATCAGATAAACACTCGTAGAATTATTATTGCGACAGTCCTACACTATGTCACTGCTAGACTACTGCTAAAATACTACTAAAATGCTATAACACCACTCGTCTTACTCTACTTTTATTTTTAGAATAATGTTACTCCTGAAGGCTACTCCGTCACCCGCTGTTAAGTTACTGTCACAGTCGAGGAAGTAGTCGTCTACTGTACTGTTGTTGTGAGACTGTACAAGTCACCAGCATTAATAAAGTGTTGCTGTAAAGGTGTTATATAATATTACACCACAACCTCGTTTGATCAAATACCAAGACACGGGAAGACTTACTGTTTGTTTACTTCTTATATCAGATAAATAACATTGATTTGCATAAAAGCTCTCGTTATCCATGTTTGTGTCCAGGCAAATGTGAAGCCAATAGTAAACTAACTGTAAATAGGACTAAAATATTATTAATGTAAAAAGAAAATGTAGATTGAATAAAATGTCTATCGTAAAGTCAAGTGCGAGTAAGACAAACTCTTTAGAGTGATGCACTGCTATGGAATGCCCTTGTAAACAGGAGATAGTATAAAACTGTGTACATAGTAAATAAACTCGTTGAACAATCTCACCCAAAAGTTCGTTAACTCTCCCAGCCAGCTATTGCTGCACTGCCTGCTTCAGATGTTTGAAACTGTCTCAGTACCAACCAGAACATGAAACCGATACGAATGAATCTAAAGGTTCGAAGTAACAGACTCAAGTTCATTCTGTACATCTGAAGCAGGCAGTGCAGCACTATCTGGCTGGGAGAGTTAACGAACTTTTGGGTGAGACTGTACGTATTAGGGTGTGTCAATTTTGTCAACATGTTAAAAATCAAATTTGGTAGTCAAAATATTGTGCCTCTTTATGTCTAAACTTGAGATTAGCAAACAAAAATGAATTGAAATACCCCTCACCTACATCAATTATACCTTAAAGTTTCAAATATCAGTATTTCAACAAATTAATGAGACTTGATTAGAATTATTCACTTGATATTAACTAATCTCATGTAAGCATATGGATTATGGAGTATTTTATGGTTCTATAGCTTGTGTACAATATGCATGTCAGAACATGAACAGGCTCTCCGTGTGGGACAGTTTAATTCTTGTTTTGACTTGTACCAAGCGTGAGGATAAGGCGCCCGGCTCACTCTCCTTCTAGATATCATAGACGGTGGTTTGCTCTCATTGCACTTGCACCTACTCTACCAGACGAATTCTACATTTTAATTATTGTAAGTAGGGCATATTGACTGTCGCAGTTACTTATATCATTGTATAAAACATTATGTTCTAAGAAATTATTATGTTATTTCTGTTACAGCATTTTTGATAAACAAATTGATATTTTTTGAAACAACAATTGAATTATGAAACATTGAAATATTTTTCTATTTGTCAGATAGTGTGAAGATGTCAAAATTGAAGACAAGAAGTCAGTTGTCAACCCACTTGAGCCTGCTAGTTGGTAAAGGGAAGGAGCTTCCTGTATCAGAACTTCCAACAGTGAGAGACATGCTAAGATTAGGGTTACTCCTTCGAGAAAAAAATGCAAAGGACAGAAGGAACTATACAGATAAAGAACTCATAAATGACATGATAGTCCCTCTTCTGCATCAATGGACAAAAGCTAATGCACTTTTCAAACCACCTGTGATTAATCAGTGTCGAACTATTGAGCTAAAACTAACGAAATTATGGCACAAAGTAGTTGAAACATCACTTGGTAAAGGAAACTTGGCCAGGAAAAATGAATTTCTGCACACACTTGATACTCTGTTTGACATTTTGACCTGCAAGTGCTCCATACAATTATGTTCTGAATCCAACTGTTCTCACTCAGGTAAGAGAGAAAATAATTCCCACATTGATTGTGGTTGGCCTCGTGAAAAGAAGATCCCTGTTTTTGATCTTGAATTTATAAAGGCACAGAGGACAAAGGCAGAAGGCCAAGGAAGTATGCAAATGGGTTCAATAGATTATTCAGAAACAAAGAAGCAGCTAGTATTCGCCACCATGCTGGACTTCGTGAGGCTGCAGAAATTGAAACTGCCGCTTGGATAGATGCAGGCCTCATCAGCCGAGAGGATGTATCTTTGGTGATAGATCATAATAAAATTAGAAGAGCACAAGAAAAAATAATGAAGGAAATATCTGATCAGCATGAAAAAGATTTAAGCGAGGGAGGGCTCTCCTGTCTTTTGTTTGATGGAAGAATAGATGACACAAAAGTTTTGCTAGAAGTAGAGGGAGTGAACAGAAAGTTTCCAGGTCTCATCAAAGAAGAACACTACTCTGTCTGTTCTGAGCCTGGTGGTCGGTTTTTGTTTCACTTTGCTCCCGAAACTGAAGTAGAAGGGAAGAAACATGCAGAGGTCATTGCTGATCATATTTTATGTTGGGTTCAGGAGAGAGGACTTGGCAGTTCATTGCAGGCTGTTGGTGGAGATTCAACTGCAGTGAACACCGGATGGCAGGGGGGTGTAATGACGCATTTAGAGAAAAAACTAGGAAGAAGACTTGTTTGGATTGTATGTGATTTACATACAGGCGAGCTACCTCTTCGTCATCTCATCCAGGAACTTGATGGTCCTACAAAGAGCAACAACAAGTGGTCAGGTCCCCTTGGCATCATGCTGGATGAAGCAACACAACTAGAAATAAATACAACCTTTCCAAAGGTCGAAGTTGGCCCTCCACTTCCGGCGTTGTCTGAAGGAGTCATCAAAGATCTCAGCACAGATCAATCCTATGCTTATCGTATTGCCCAAGCAATAAGATCAGGAGAAGTGCCTCAGTCATTGGCTCTCTTGGAGATTGGACCTGTCAGTCACAGCCGTTGGTTAACTACAGCTCTTCGTTTCTGCAGGATTTGGATTTCCAAACACGAATTGAAGGGCAAAGTGCTGAAGAATTTGAGGTTAATTGTTGAATTTATTATTGGAGTTTATCTTCCCCAGTGGTTTAGTGTGAAACTTAATCCTATGTGGGTGGATGGGCCCAATCACCTTTTGTTTCAACTGCAGCTAGTAAGAACACAGAGGAAGGTAGTGAGGGACATCGTGTTACCTGTGGCAAGAAGGTCCGCTTGGTATGCTCGATCAGAAGCAGTTTTGCAAGCAATGCTTTGCAGTCAATGTACCAATCTCCGAACCGAGGCTGTAGAAGTCATTCTAAAGATTAGAGGAACGCTAATAGATGACGACCAGTTGGGAGACTGTTCGTTTCATTCAAGAAAAGTTCCCCCAATAAACGTCAGTGCCACCAAATTGTCAGAATTGGTTGACTTGAGTTTGGAAGTCTTAGAGCCACCATTGACAACAAGTCTAACTAGCCAAGAATTGAGAAACCTTAAAGAGACTCCAATGCAGGTGCCGAAGTGGCCTTCCCACACTCAAAGTGTGGAGAGATGTGTGAAAATGGTCACAGAAGCAGCGGGCCATGTTTACACCCACGAGAGGCGAGAAGGTTACATCAAAGCACAAATAGCAAGCAGACTACTGATGACAAGAAACCAAAGCAAAGAGAGTATGAAGGCATTGGTTACTTTCAAATAGACTACGGATAATAAAATATAATAATTTGAAACTTGAAACAGTAACATGTGTGCAAACGCTGGTTATGTTATAAATTCACAAATATGTACATTTAAAAATCCATTTGATGTAGGTAGGACTTATTATAAAAAAAAATTTATGCCAGAATATTGTTTTGCATGCTTAAAGACTACAATAAATTGCTACCAAATTACTCGATTTTCAATTTAGCCAGTTCACCCCCTAAATTGACACACCCTAGTACGTATGTTATAGTGTTGTGTGAGGTGCTGTGGTTGTTTCTGTGGTGGACATAAACACGGCCGCTGCTGCCTCCGTCTCCTCACTCATGTTCTCGTGCTGTTAATATAGTCAAGCCTTCTCTCAATCTTCTTTCCAATCCATTTACTTCATCCTTATTATTTCCTCACTATCATCCCACTGGTCCAAATCCTTCTTACAATTTGACTTTGCTAATCCTAATGACCATAATCCTTCCTACAGTAGTCTGTCTTCACTTACTCTCCCACAATACTTCCATCTCTGCTGTCTTAACTTCTACACTCACCACTCTCCCCGCTACTGTCCCACTCTCCCCACTACTGCCCCACTCTCCCCGCTACTGCCCCCCCCCCCCGCTAATGCCCCACTCTCCCCGCTACTGCCCCTCTCTCCCCGCTACTGCCCCAATCTCCCCACTACTGCCCCACTCTCCCCACTGCTGCCCCACTCTCCCCACTACTGCCCCACTCTCCCCGCTACTAATGCCCCCGCTAATGCCCCACTCTCCCCACTACTGCCCCTCTCTTCCCGCTACTGCCCCAATCTCCCCACTACTGCCCCACTCTCCCCACTGCTGCTCAACTCTCCCCACTATTGTCCCACTCTCCCCGCTACTGTCCCGCTCTCCCCACTATTGCCCCACTCTCCCCACTACTGCTCAACTCCTGCTCCACTCTCCCCACTACTACCCCACTCTCCCCACTACTGCTCCACTCTCCCCACTACTGCTCAACTCTCCCCACTACTGCCCCACTCTCCCCACTACTGCCCCACTCTCCCCACTACTGCTCCACTCTCCCCACTACTGCTCCACTCTCCCCACTACTGCTCAACTCTCCCCACTACTGCCCCACTCTCCCCACTACTGCCCCACTCTCCCCACTACTGTCCCACTCTCCCCACTACTGCCCCACTCTCCCCACTACTGCCCCACTCTCCCCACTACTGCCCCACTCTCCCCACTACTGCTCAACTCTCCCCACTACTGCCCCACTCTCCCCACTACTGCTCCACTCCCCCACTACTGCTCAACTCTCCCCACTACTGCCTCACTCTCCCCACTCTCTCCACTACTGCCCCGTTCTCCCCACTACTGCCCCACTCTCCCCACTACTGCCCCACTCCTGCCCCACTCCTGCCCCACTCTCCCCACTACTGTCCGACTCTCCCCACTACTGCCCCACTCTCCCAACTACTGTCCCACTCTCCCCACTACTGTCCCACTCTCCCCATTACTGCCTCACTCTCCCCACTCTCTCCACTACTGCCCCACTCTCTCCACTCCTGGCCCACTCTCCCAACTACTGTCCCACTCTCCCCACTATTGTCCCACTCTCCCCACTACTGCCTCACTCTCCCCGCTCTCTCCACTACTGCCCCACTCTCCCCACTACTGCCCCACTCTCCCCACTACTGCCCCACTCCTGCCCCACTCCTGCCCCACTCTCCCCACTACTGTCCGACTCTCCCCACTACTGCCCCACTCTCCCAACTACTGTCCCACTCTCCCCACTACTGTCCCACTCTCCCCACTACTGCCTCACTCTCCCCACTCTCTCCACTACTGCCCCACTCTCTCCACTCCTGCCCCACTCTCCCCACTACTGCCCCACTCTCCCCACAACTGCCCCACTCTCTCCACTCCTGCCCCACTCTCCCCATTCCTGCCCCACTCTCCCCACTACTGCTCCACTCTCCCCACTACTGCCCCACTCTCCCCACTACTGTCCCACTCTCCCCACTACTGTCCCACACACCCCACTACTGCCCCACTCTCCCCACTGCTGCCCCACTCTCCCCACTACTGTCCCACTCTCCCCACTACTGTCCCACTCCCCACTCCTGTCCCACTCCCCCCACTACTGCCCCACTCTCCCCACTACTGTCCCACTCTCCCCACTACTGCCCCACTCCCCCCACTACTGCCCCATTCCCCCCACTACTGCCCCATTCCCCCCACTACTGCCCCACTCTCCCCACTACTCTCCCCACTCCTTCTAACATTGGTATTCTCCACGAGGTTCTCAGTCTCCTCTTATCTAGTGTTGCTTCACTCTCGCTTCCCTCCCTAATAGGTTAAGAGGAAACATCCCCACAGTAACATTACCATACTAATTTCAACTGCAGATACACAACATTTCCCTGAATTCTAGTTTGCAATTTAGCTCTAATGTCATATTGGGCTTTTTTTTTTAATTGTTGTTTTGTGTTCAGAAAAAATATGTTTCTGGAACCGGATAGCAAGTTAGTTTTTTTTTTTTTTAGCATGCATTCTGTTGTTGCTGACTGACCACACGTAAGGTAAATGAATAGATGAATAATATTATAATAGGTAAAAAAAAAACATTATACAGTGAGGAAGTGATATAGTTATGAAGTCTGTCATTGTTGTGGGCTCACGTTAAGAGTCCCATACACCCGCTTAGACCTTCACCTTTGTACGAAACAAATTACTTTAAGCTGGCAGTTACATGTTGCCTTTTATAAGAGAAGTATAAAACATTATTAGTCCTACGTTCTAACATTGCCTTGTGTCCTACCGCTCTTCCTACAGTTTTTGGATAAGAGTCTTTAATAATTTTTCACGTGGTCTTATTTGTGTCAGTCATTATTCTCCTGTCGGTCAGAAGAACACCTGGCATCTCCTCGCAGGTGTTTCAGTTCTTCCTTTTCCTTGACCACATCTTCTTTGTCTCCTTGAAGGTCCACCTCCAGCCTATACAATGATGGTCCTTGTGTTACAGCATATGGTAATTTATGTTATCATAAGTCACTGTTTGACTATTTCTAAGATCTCTGCAGCTGGTTACTTTCTACAGACCATTTTAACACAGTCATATTAGTAGTGATCTAATTACCCTGTAAAACTTATCAAACGTAATTCAACAAATTCCCATAAGGTAAAACAAGTTTGTTTCTGTGAGATAAACCAGTTTTTATTTACCTCTTCCATCAGCCATAACATCTTACATGGCTGTGATAGTAGTAATTATAGTCTTATGTGAAGAACAATAAAACGGTAATCAGTTGTCACAGGTAGACAGGGAGGATGACACGCTGGTTATAGTGATTCAACACGAACCTAAATGTGTACTGTCCAACATGAACACATGTGAGCAAGGAACCCGCCATGTTAAAGTATTGTATGGCGCAGTAATTTCCACAGTTAATACCACGTCGGGAATGTGTGTGTTCCTTAACAGCCCAGGGCGAGGACACCGTAAGGGTGGACCAATCTATAGAGGTGACCCGAGGAGGATTGTGGCAACACGTGTAATGCATGTGGGGCCTAAGTAGACACGTGCTGCATATACTGTTCCGGGACTAGAAACAATGTGAAACATATAGGGATCACCTGAAGAATATCCACCACAGGTTACTTCACCTAAATTTTAACCACCCTTCCGCAATCCTAACCTAACCTAACCTAACCAAACCTAACTTAACCTGACCTAACCTAACCTAACCTAACCTGACCTAACACGAACCTAACCTAAACCTAACCTGACCTAACCTAACCCAACGCGAACCTAACCTAAATTTAACCTGACTAGACCAAACCTAACCTAACCTAACCTAACCTAACATAACCTAACCTCATCCCCAAAATACTGTTAGAATAGTTAATCTTCAGGTCAAACAAGCTGGGGTGGGGATTCTTCAGGTAATCCAAATGTAGTAAATGGAATGATGTAGAGTTAACGGGATATATTATTGAGACGAAAGTAATATAGGTAGTAGGTAGTAGGCAGCTGCCAAACAGGGAAGATATTAGAAGCATAAAGTGTTGTCTAATGGTAGACCCTGCTGCCATATGGCATCACGAAAATTGTGACCAAGTCCCAGGTTGCTGATCTGTCTTTCTGCCTCATTTACACACAATTGTAGGGTCTAATTGTTTCTCTTACATGACAACACAACATACACATAGCATTTCTCACTATTGATATTTTTCATTCTTGTATTTCTTTGTATTTATTATTATTATTATCACAGTGTTATTATTATTATTACGATTAATATTTTATTTTACTTTTTATTATGAAATTTATTTTGTATGAATTATTATTATTATTACATTTTCGCCCCCCGGGCCCCGATGTGGGTCAGTGACCTGTGCCCGGGTGGGCTAATCCCCATAAGAAATAAAAAAAAAATAAAAAAAAATAAAATCCAACGCAGTTTGTATTTTGGCAACAAGTGTTTACTGTTAACACAATACAGAACATTAAAGAGTCTCTTATCATCGATCAAGAGAAGAAAAGATCAGGATTACTCCAATTTACTTCACCCCTACGAAGGAAAAATTAGATTAGTTTTGTGTAGTTGGGTGCATGGATTTAGTATTCTGAAAATTATATTTTTTTTGGGGGGGGGGGGGGGGAAATTTACCATATTATGTCTTTTCCCATAATCTTTTGGTTTATACGTTGTGAATTTGTTTCTTAAATATTTATAAAGTTGATTTAAAACTGATGCCTATTTTGTTTTTTTACGGGGATTAGCCCACCCGGGCACAGGTCACTGACCCACATCGAGGCCTGGGCGGCGAAAATGCAATAATAATAATAATAATAATAATAATGATAATACTATAATAATAATAATAATAATAATAATAATAATAATAATAATAATAATAATAATAATTAAACAAAAAAAGATCAAAAGTGAAAAACAACACTATGTACTGTATGTTGTGTTGTCAATGAGGCAGAAAGTGAGATCAGCAACCTGGGACTTGGTCACAATTTTCGTGGTGCCATATGGCAGCAGGGTCTACCATTAGACAACACATTATGCATCCAATATCTTCCCAGGCGGTAGTACCTCCCTGTTTGGTATAATCAATATTTACTTGTGGTAATATGGTGTTGGAAGATACATCCTAAATATATATATATATACATTATGAACTGGTCCATTTTGTCACTGTAGCTTAACTTTTCATTCATTTAATTATTATTATTATTATTTTTTAGTTAATTTGCTCGTTTTATCTATGTTTTTGTTCCGTTTCTTTGTTTGTCTCTTATTTCTTTGTTTGTACTGTATATGAATCAAATTCTGACGTAATTTCTACAACCACCACTAATACCACCACCCACCACCACTAACACCATCACCACTAACACCACCACCCACCAACACTCACACCACCACCCACTACCACCATTATCACCACCACCTACCACCACCTTTA
Source organism: Homarus gammarus (assembly GCA_958450375.1). NCBI lineage: Eukaryota > Metazoa > Arthropoda > Malacostraca > Decapoda > Nephropidae > Homarus > Homarus gammarus. The sequence goes on from CAUDMG010002519.1 coordinate 51,266, forward strand.
TCACCACCACCACCATTATCACTACCACCATTATCACTACCACCCACCACCACCACCACCACCCACCACACTTATCACCACCACCCATTACCACCACCACATACACCACCACCACCCATTACCACCACCACCACATACACCACCACCACACCACTTTTATTATCACTATCACCCAACATCACCATCACTATCACCACTACCACCACCAATATCACCACCTCCACCATTATTATTATCACCATCACCCACCACCACTATCACCACCACCACTATTAGCACCACCACACCCCACTATTATTATCACCATCATATACCACTGTTATCACCACCGCAACCAACCACCCTTATCACCACCTTTACTAATCTACAACTCTCAACATAATCTACAACTCTCAACATAATCTACAACTCTCAACATGGGTTTACAAAGGGAAAATCTTATCTAACAAATCTGCTGACGTGTTTAAGGAAAGTGTTCGAGGTAGTAGATAATGACGAAAATTACGATGTTATTACATAGACTTTAGCAAAGCGTTTGACAAAGTACCGCACCAAAGGCTTCTGAGAAAAGTTAAGGCTCATGGTATCGAGGGGTAAGTCTTAAATTGGATAAAATCATGGCTCACCCATAGAACATAGAGGGTCAGCGTAGATGGTGTTAAATCTGAGTGGGGCTGTGTAACCAGTGGGGTTCCCCAGGGGTCAGTACTGGGCCCACTCTTGTTCATAATCTACAGAAACGATCTCGATACTGGGATCAGCAGTGACATAAGCAAGTTTGCGGATGACACCAAAATAGGGCGGCTGATTAATACAGGGCAGGATGCAAATGCACTACAGGAGGATTTAAATAAACTGCAGGAGTGGTCAGAAAAATGGCAAATGAAATTCAACACCAGCAAGTGCAGCGTACTTAATATTGGAAGAACAAATACTGTCAATTTATACATCGTTAACAACATCAACCTTGAGAAGACGACTTGTGAAAGAGACTTAGGGGTACTTGTAAGCCAGGACCTACGGCCTAGAAAACAGTGCGTTAATGTTCGAATTAAGGCAAACAAAGTATTAGGTTTTATATCTAGAAGTGTAAGTAATAAGAGTGCAGAGGTCATATTGCAACTATATCTTGCGCTAGTCAGGCCGCACCTCGATTATGCTGTTCAGTTCTGGTGCCCTAATTGTAGCATGGATATCAATTCGCTGGAATCGGTGCAGCGAAGAATGGCGAAAATGATTCCGGGCTTAGAAACCTTCCATATCAATTGGAATAATTGTTTATCAGACCGCAGCTTACAGCCCAGAGAAGAACAACACATATAACAGGAAGTAATTGCCCTCGTGGTAACCCACATAAGTTGACACACCCTACAGTGACAGCAAGACCAGTCCGTGGAGAGCTGACAGCCACAAAGTACTTGAGTTAACCCTGTGATATGACCGTGTTAAAGAAACCACACCCAGCGAAGACACACCCGTGTGGTAATAATTAGGAATCATTACCGACCTGCGACATGACCGCCCACCCGGGCAAACACAGATGTCCAGACCTGACCCAAGGGAGGTCAAGTTCACAAGGGAACAAGAATTCTCACCACCACTCATCAGCTCAACCCAGCGTCATGACCTTGTTAATTCAAGGAACTGCTAACCAGCCAACACTTCTGTTACCCGACCTAACACCTGGTCAAGACACACCCAGTTTAGTGTTAATTGAGAGAAGAAATCTGCCGGTTGGAGATCTCCAATATATAGGCCCTGCAGCCCCTTCCACAGATGACTTTCACATCACTATCGACAGAAGACGGAGTCACGCTCGTCACTAGTTGAGGTCAGGAGGGAGACTTCCTTCCCCAGCACCACGTCTCCAGCTAGCAGAGTCTCCCATACGAGACATAGTCCAGCAGCACCCGCTGGGCCTCCCTCAGGTCACACGTGAGTCATTGTCAGAGCTATCCATAGGATGAGTTACTTACGGTGGGAAGTGTATTCATTTTATGTTTGTGTCCGAGAGTCAGTGTCTAGTAACTTCGATATAATGTTCTAGTGTGAGGGGGCGCATTCTCGAGCTGTCACCAATGTGAGGGGGCGCATTCTCGGTCTGTCACCAATGTGAGGGGGTCTGACTCCCTCTCTGTTTCTACACCACCCTCATCTTATTTACTTCTCTTAGTTCTTACTCCTACTCAGTTCTGTCACCTATTCTAGGGTAGCATGGTCATTCCTTTGGTAGCCTGGGCATTCTTTTGGTAGCATGGTCGAGGGTCTAGGCACGTGAGTATGGTAATTTTGGTATCAGGTCACTTGGATGGAAATACAGGTAAAATACTGTGGGAGAAATGAATACACCTAAAGTACTCTAAAAACAAATTTATTAATATGCAATCAAAGGGGAAAATATATGTTATTAACATATAACTACCAGGCTCAACTCCTGGTCTTAGTGCAAACTCAGTACCTTCTTCTTTACTCTTACTCACAACATTACTGGTGGTACATTACATGGCACTCATTGTAGATTATTCAACATATACGTAAACAATGACACTAGTATATGCAGGGGTCCACTACCCAACATGGGATAATTATTTCCAACTAATTATCCCTAACATACATGTTACAACACTCTCTGTGGACATATACTTCCAAGGAGTAACCCAGGGTAGAGCACTGGGGCTGTTGTTATTGTGGGGTAGCCAGACACATGGCGGGTCTGGGGTCTGGCCCAACGAAGCCTTGGGGCACATTAATCAGGCCGCATCGGTGCCATCTTCTCATATATGATCCCGGCTGGACATCTAATACATCCGAGGCCGTTGTTGGATGGTAGAGCGATTCAAGAATCACAATGGGATCGGGAGACAAACGGGAATCAGCGTCAGGGGACCTGTATGGATGAAGGGACGGGCACTCACTAACGGTAGAAAAAACATTACGTTTCAGGGGACGTTAAAGACGTAAATATGACTTCACTCAGAGCATATCAACTACGTTACTGTAACACTTGCACAATCAACTATTAATTGGGTCAAATCACTTAAAGAAGGGCGAACCACAACACAGAGTGGAATGACATACCTGTATGGATGAAGGGACGGGAACTCACTAACGGTAGAAATGCCCGCCAGGGAGTCCACCTACTTCTATTCCGATGAATTAATTTACGGTACACTCTGACGTTGAAATTGAGACTATGAACTCATTTTCATTCTCTACTATTATCTGCACTAACAATGCTCTGACTCAGCTATCAAAAGCAAAATTAAATTGATTACAAAGGGTTGGATGGCAACAGGTCCCAGCATACAGCGTCTACTCCCATAGACCAAGACCGGGGAAACATAGAAAACGGGGGACGTTTCCACTGGGGGACTCGGAAGGTTTTGTGGACGTTTGAGCGTAATATGAATCCTTAAGGTTTTCAGGTTAGCTCTTATCATGACCATTACACTAGTAACTGCGATATAATGTTCTATTAATGTGTCTGTGTCATTGAGTGAATAATAAATAGTTGTATTGACAGCGGTGTTTAGAGAAAGATTTCCCCCAAGAACGTATTTACAGTTAAATAACTAACCGGCCACGCTACCAAACTTGTCACTTTACATTCCTACTATAAATACCGATATCTATACTTCTTACTTAAATCACCCCATTACACAATATAGATTAAAGAAACTAAACTTGCATTCCCTAGAAAGACGAAGAGTGCGGGGAAATATGATAGAAGTATTTAAGTGGGTGAAAGGAATCAATAAAGAGATATAGATAAACTTCTTATAATATCTGAGCAGGATAGGACTCGTAGCGACGGATTTAAGTTGGGTAAGTTTAGGTTTAGGAGAGAGATGGGAAGGAACTGGTTCAAAAACTAGGGTGGTGGACGAGTGGAACAAGCTTAGCAGCTTCGTAGTAAGTGCTGGAACGCCGGAAAGTTTTAAAAGGAAGGTAGATAGATTCATGGCTGATAGAGAGTGGTAGTAACTCTCGACAGGAGCTGCCATGCACAGGCCAACCGGCCTATAGCAGACTCCTTATGTTCTTTTGTTATCACAATCACCACCCACCACCGCTACCGTCATCACGTAAGGTTGCTCACATCATATCAATATATTAGTGATCGTAATTTTATCTATTGACTGCTTTAGTAAGCCAAATGTCCGTCTGTACTGACCGACTGATTGATAAAGTCTTCGTTATGAGGGAGGTATTTTCCGTGTTTTTATATTTTTCGTTATAATCGCTGCCAGACCTACGATTAAACCCAACAATTTTACAATTGTGTACAATTCTTGTTCATCATTGTGTTTAGATAAGGTTTGCTTAAGTGAATTCCCATCCATCAGCTTCTGTTGCGGCGTGACGGCATACAATTGTGGCCCGAGTCAACAGAATGAACGGTTTCTTTCAATTATACACCCTATTAAAACTCTGCCAGACCCCAATGGTATAATTCTGGCCCTCAGTAATTACATTTAATCTGGGTACAGGCTATAATATTAAGTAATGCAGATCATCCTAGTCAGTGTGTGCAAGTAAGACATTCACTTCTGACTGGCTGTCGTGTTTGCACTTCACATTGTAGTATTACCGTCATTCCCTAAGTTCAGCTGAATGTTATATCCTGGTATGTAGAGAAGGACTTCAACATTCTTATAAACCTGACCCAAGACACGTGACTCCACCACAGTCATCGTCTGGAGCTGTTCAATCATTAGATTTTCTATATCAGCTTTTTTTATACCATTGGAAATATCGTGCCATTATTTGTTGTGTGTGTGTGTGTGTGTGCTGTAGAGATAAGATTTGGTTGTATAGACATTTTATTACACTCTACAAGGATGAACGAGTTCCTTAACTGTTGGAAAGCGTCTTTGGTTTGTTCACATGAGCTACTTCACCTTGTCAGCTGGCGGAGTATTGCTCACAATATCCCAACATCGTCAATATAACTCAGATCACACGTTCATTTTCATCTCTCAGCGGCAGACATTGATGCCTTAAACAATATTACTGTAATTATGACTTTTAGATGCAAACAGATTTATATATTTAAGCAATAACTTCAGTAAATATGTCAACGTTGTGCAGATATAAGTAAGTCGGTGCATAACTAGCTGTCAGGATCATGGAGAGAAAGGAGTGTGTGAGTAGAAAATGGGGGACCAGGAGGTGAGGACTGAAGGAGTGTGTTGAGGAGAAGAGTAGTGTCGAGGAGAGAGAAGCATGTGGGTGATGATTATGAAGGTGTGTGGGAGAGTGATTATTATTACTTAGGAGCAGAGAGAATGTTAGTAGGAACGGGAGGTGTGTTAGGGTATGAGAGAGAGAGAGAGAGAGAGAGAGAGAGAGAGAGAGAGAGAGAGAGAGAGAGAGAGGATAGTAGTGGTGGGGGAAGGAGAGGCGTTGCAGCGATGAGATGAAGGATATGACTTTACATTCAAATATAATATTTTATTTCACCTAAAGCCTATATTTGACGTTTTATAAATTGTAGTGTCTCAGATAACCTCATTAACCCTATAGCTGTTAAAGAAAGAACTACACCAGTTAACTTAATCACAGGTCAGTTCATTTAGTGTACACAGTCTGCATCCCAGGATATTATCTTGTGCAGTACAGTACAGTACAATTGTGTTTAACCCATCGTGTACGGGGTCCTCTCTGTGCTGAATAAAATCATCTGGCGTTAGTCAAATACAGTATAAAAGTGGTGGCCCCGTATTAAAGGGGTTAAAGACAAGATGTTGGGCGAATAAAATTATTAGTGAACTTGTATGCCGCGATGTGCTGGGTACATGAGAAGCTCCGTGTATATAGACTATTTAGGGAGTAAAGTACACAGTAAGTTGAGGGTCAGACCTTTACAGTGTGTCGTGCCTGGGGTCCCTCTTGAACCATAATGTTGTCTGGTAATTGCTGATCCATAAGATTTAATGGACACTCTTTCCGTTTTGAGCTTTATGGAATATTTTTGTTTACTTCCATATTTATTTTCTCTTACTTGTTCACAGAGAGTTTTATTTTGTTATTGATTACCACAAACCTTTATTATATGTAATGGTGTAATACGTACTCACGATACATCCTTCAATTGTCTACCTGTAATAATATGTGGCAGAGAATGTACTGTAATTGACTGGGTTTTTTTAATTTTCCTACAACTGTTTTACATAACTTGTCCACAATACCGAATCACAAGATTAAGAAGATCGTAGTCATCATATATAAACTGTTCACATTCATCACTGACTATTGTTGTTATTGTGTTGATTTTACCATCTTGACTCAGTTTCCTTCACTCTGACCACACGATTAACAATTTGAACGAACCGGCGTGAAACTATCTTATTATCCTTGGGTCTTTCAGTCGTTTACCTGTTAAGCGTGAGACATTGGTAAATTTGTAGTTTCGACCAACCACGACTTAAATATACCGGGGGATCCAGGGGGCGGAGCTCCCCGGTTACAAGGTTAGGCTAAATAATTTTAGGTCATTTGAGAGTAAAACGTCATAGAAGAAAATTGCCTTAAAATTGTGTAAACCATCGGAAAAACACATTGCTCAACTCGAGAGCCGCGGTTGGTCGAAACTACAAATTGACCGAGACATTTACTACCTACAGGCAGTTAATTACCTCTGCTTAAACCGAAACTAATATTTCACTCTGTCCTTTTACTGTGTCGTCTGGTTCATAAAATCGTTGGTTTAGAACTTTAGAGTGTGGGCATCATAGAGATATTTACTGTTATATAGATTAATTTTTAGGTGAGCGACTGACTTTTGGCCGTTCAAGGTGTTAGACATTGTTAAGAGCGAACACCAGTTTCACCCTCCTACCACCACCACCACCACCATCCTACCACCACCCCCACCAGCACCACCACCCCCTACCACCACCACCACCACCACCCCCTACCACCACCACCACCACCCTCCTACCACCACCACCTTCCTACCATCACCACCATCACATTCCTACCACCACCACACTCCTACCATCACCACCCTCCTTCCACCACTACCCTCCTACTACCACCACTCCCTCCACCCTACCACCACCACCTTCGACCACCACCTTCCTACCAACACCACCACCACCACCTTCGACCACCACCTTCCTACCAACACCACCACCACCACCACCATCCTCTTCCCACCCTCACCACCCTCCTACCATCACCACCACCAACCTCCTACCACCTCCACCCTCCTACCATCACCACCACCACATTCGTACCACCACCACACTCCTACCACCACCACCCCCTTACCACCACCACCCTCCTACCATCACCCTTCTACCACCACTCACCTGTGTGTGTGTGAAAGGAGGAAAGCCATGGTGTTGGGTGATGGTGACGGGAGAAGGAGGCAGGGTGTGTCTGGAGGGGGGGGGTGATGAAGAGAGGGGGGCAGTAGGTGTATATAGGGGATGATTCCTGGTGTGGTGGGGATGGGGAGAAAGAGAAGTAGGGACTATATATGTGGAGAGGAAGAGCATTAGTGTGTTTGTGTGGGTGGGGCCGTGGTGTGTGGGTGCTGAGTGCTAGTGTGTATGTGGGGAAGTGAGGCAGTGTGTGTGTTCTTATGTGTGTGTGGGAGAGAAGTATGGAAGGAAGGCAGGACCTGTAGGGGGAGAGTTGCCTGATGTGTGTGGGGGGGGGGGGTGAGGAGGGAGGTGAGGTTTGTATCGTAAGGGGTGAAGAAGACGGAGAGGTAGGGTGTGTGTCTGGGGTGAGTCAGTGTATTGACCGTGAAGAAAATAAAGTATTATGGTTCATGTAATGGTGGCCTCTATCTATATATAACCCGCGGTCACTCTACCATTACCACGCCCTCCATGGTGCTGTGACCCCCACTGTCACTCCTCTACCGTCCCCTCTGAGGTGCTGTGACCCCCACTGTCACTCCTCTACCGTCCCCTCTGAGGTGCTGTGACCCCTACTGTCACTCCTCTACCGTCCCCTCTGTGGTGCTATGACCCCCACTGTCACTCCTCTACCGTCCCCTCTGTGGTGCTATGACCCCGACTGTCACTCATCTACCGTTCCCTCTGTGGTGCTATGACCCCCACTGTCACTCCTCTACCGTCCCCTCTGTGGTGCTATGACCCCCACTGTCACTCCTCTACCGTCCCCTCTGAGGTGCTGTAACGCCCACTGTCACTCCTCTACCTTCCTCTCTGAGGTGCTGTAACCCCTACTGTCACTCCTCTACCGACCGTCCCCCCCTGCAGTGCTGTGACCCCCACAGTCACTCCTCCACCGTCCCCACTGAGGTACTGTGACCTCAACGGTCACTCCTCTACCGTTCCCTCTGCGGTACTGTGACGTCCAGGGTCACCCAAGGTATGAGCGGTTTGTCCTCGTGCGGTGACACTGTTACCGGTGCAGCAACATACTTTACAACACCAATATTATCCAATATAGTTTGATATGTTATTGGGTAGAATGAGTTTCTGTGTGTTGTTATAAGTGAAGTTTATTTGCACCATTTGCCTCTGACCACCCTGCAGTAACTGGGGACCTGGATGTTAATCGATTTGCAAATCATGTTCCGTGATAAAGGTTAACCTGTGGAGATGATGAGTTCTTGGATTATTCCTTGACAGTGGCTCATACAGCTCGTTAAATAAATTCTCACCCAGGTGGCCCTACAAGTACTGATGCTGCCCACCCTCAGCAACCATTGGTGTGTGTGTGTGTGTGTGTGTGTAATAATAATAATAATAATAATAATTAACGGTTTATTGAAAGAGCTTGGCAGCCAGAAGGCTGAAAATATACAGTTACATATTTGGGGAGTGGGTTACGAATTACAAATAATATACAAGTAACATAAGTGACACAAATAAGACATATAATAACTTAGATGGGGAAAAGCTCAAACTACAGTTCAATTCAACATAGTGACAGTGTTACAGTATTACAAGTTATTGATAATTTTTACAATGGTTGGGACTGGGCTGTTCTTATAGCGATCAGTTCGTGCACGTGTGTGTGTGTGTGTGTGTGTGTGTGTGTGTGTGTGTGTGTGTGTGTGCGCGCGCGCGCGCGCTGATACCTTCCTCAAGAAGAAAGGGGCAGCCCAGCGGGAACTTCGCATTCTAAAGAATGACTAGCTTAAAAATAAAGTATGTGAAATACAAAAAACATGCAGATCAGCACAAGATGCGCGAATTTTTCAATTCCATTAAAACATTTTATGGGCCAACCACTCGTGGCGCAGCCCCCCTCCGCTCATCTGACAGTAACTTCATAATTAAAGACGATGAAGGCCTCCTTCAGCGCTGGAAAGAGCACTGCCATTCATTGCTCAACCGAAACACCGATGTGGATGTCCTGACTACACGGCAGGTCCCTCAGCATCAACAGCTGACCCACCTCAGCTATCCCATCCCTGGATGAGGTAGCTACTGCCATCAAACAGATGGAAAAAAAACAAAGCCTCAGGGCCTAATGGAATCACAGCCGAGGTGTATAAAGCAGGAGGACCTCTGCTTACCAGCCGTCTCCACTCTCTCCTGGATAATATATGGGAAAAGGAAGATATCCCCTAAGCTCTTAAAGACACTTCCATTGTCAATATTTATAAGAACAAAGGAGACCGGTCAGACTGTGGCAACTACCTTGGGATCTCGCTGTTCTCCGTAGCTGGCAAGAATATCGCCCGAGTCCTCCTAAACAGACTCCTTCCTGAGGCGGAAAACCTTCTCCCAGAATCTCAATGTGGTTTTAGACCATCACGTGGCACCACTGACATGATCTTTGCTGCCAGCCAGATACAGAATAAGTGCAGAGACAGCGTCGTGACCTGTACATGGCTTTCATCGACCTAACCAAGGCCTTCGACTCTGTCAACAGGGAAGCCCTCTGGTGGACCATCAGCCGTTTTGGCTGCCCACCAAAATTCATCGCCATTGTGAGGCAGCTCCGCGATGGCATGAACGACATTGTCCTGCACAACGGCACCCAGTCTGAGTTCTTCCCCATCCAAACAGGGGTTAAACAAGGGTGTGTACTGGCACCAACTCTCTTTTCCATCTTCTTGGCTGCCTTCCTTACTCGTGCCAATGCCAATTTTGCCGGCGGGGTGGACATCGAGTACCTGGTGAAGGGCGGTCTTTTCAACATAAGACGACTCCAGGAAAAAACAAAGGTGTCGGCAGCTTCCATTACTAAACTTAAGTATGCAGACAACCTCACCCTTGTTGCTCACACTGAACACGACCTTCAGGAGATCCTAAACACCTATGCAGATACGTATGCACACTTCGGCCTTGAGATGAATGTACTTAAGACTCAGATTCTCTTTCAACCTGCCCCTGGTTCAGACACACCTCCACCATCCATCCAGCTTAACGGTACTACCCTCTCTAATGTTACCCACTTTCGGTATCTCGGCTCCCACCTGTCCACCACAGCAGACATTAATGAAGAGATTCAGCACCGGATCAGATGTGCATCTCAAGCCTTTGGCGGACTCCGAAACCGTGTCTTCAGCTGTAGGAAGCTGAAATTATCTACAAAGCTTCACGTATATCGAGCAGTGGTCCTCCCCACCCTGCTAATATGGCAGAGTCATAGGTTACATACAGGAAACACCTCAAGGCACTTGAAAACTTTCACCAACGTAGTCTACGTCCCATCCTCCGAGTTCACTGGGAAGACAAGAGAACAAATGCTAGTCTTCTTGCTGACACCAACTGTAGGAGCATCGAGGCTACGATTATCCATGAACAGTTACGCTGGACTGGCTATGTTACCCGCATGGACGACAGTAGATTGCCAAAGCGGCTACTTTACAGTCACCAAACGAATAGTAAACGCAACGCCGGTGGGTAATTGAAAAGGTATAAGGATAGTCTTAAGACAAACCTGAAAAGGTGCCAAATCGACCCCCTCACCTGGGAGTCGATTACTCCACTTCGTAATGCTTGGAGGAGCATCACACAAGAAGGTGTCAAAACTTTCGAGTTAGCCCGACTGCAAACCGAGGCAGACAAGCGCCAACGCCGGAAAGACGCTCCCACACTAGATACAGCCCCCCACATGTGCAACGAATGTGGACGACCTCAAAACTCACCAACCTAGGTGATATCGCTAATAACTCATATCATTGTATCATAGCTGGATAATCGTCATACTCGATTCCGAGTGACAGCAAAGTAGTAGTAGTAGTAGTAGTGTGTGTGTGTGTGTGTGTGTTTATTGTGTAAATGCGTACGGCATTTTGGGGGGATAAACGTATTTGTTAATGTTACTGTTTGTGTTGGTATGTAAGCATACACAGTATATGTGTGTCCATGTGTTTGAACGTGTATGTTATGTGTTCTCGGGTGTATTACTTTCTCATTATTTGCTGGTTTATCATTTATTATTTTGAACTGTAACAATTTAAATCAATCTTCTTTTGGCTGGTTGATTATTTAAGGAGAAATGTGTGTGAATTACGATACTGATGGTAGGCTGGACTGGACTGTAACGACGCCATAATTCGGAGAAAATAAAGTATATACTATATAGTTGTTAGGCGAGGTGCGTGGAGCACAGTTATCCCTAACATCAGAGAGGAAGCCACTGTGAGAACGCAGTTGAGGTGTTTTTTTAGGGCAGCATATAGTGTAGGCGTCCTAATATAACTTATTATGAGGGTGAGAGCTATGTGTTTATGGGAGATTAAAATGGTCATCCGTTAAGCTGCCTTAATAACTCCTGCTGAGAGTATTGAGCTGTTCTCTTATGGCCAGTGGACACACCACACTGCCTAGATCTCACGAGATCGACAAACTGTTCCCCTTAAAGATGAATTGGTGTAGCCAAATGTCAGGAGGAAGAAGAAATTGAGAAACACAAGAAAAATGAGGAAGAAATGGCATGTGTAGGTACTAGGCAGCTATCAAACAGGGAGTACTACCGCCTGGGAAGATATTAGAAGCACAATGTGTTGTCTAATGGTAGACCCTGCTGCCATATGGCATCAAGAAAATCGTGACCAAGTCCCAGGTTGCTGATCTGACTTTCTGCCTCACTTACACTCAATTACAGGGTCTCAATTGTTTCTCTTACTATTGACAACACAACATACATATATCGTTTCTCACTATTGATATTTTTATTTTGGTTTTTGTATTTGTTTATGGCTCTTTATTATTACAGGGGGTATTATTATTATTATTATTTACAATTTTTATACATTTTTATTATTATTATTATTTTCTTTTATTATAATTATTTGTTTTTAATTATTGGTATTAATTTTATGATTCTTATTCTTATTGTTTTATTTTATTATAATTGTTATTTATTTAATATATTTTTATTAATTTTATTACTAGTATTATTATTATCAATATTATTATTATTATTATTATTATTATTATTATTATTATTATTATTATTTTATTATATTATATTTTCACCCCCCAGGACTTGATGTGGGTCATTAAAAATGACCTGTGTCCGGGTGGGCTAATGCCCGTAAAAAAAAAAAAAAAAAAAAAAAAAAAAAAAAAAAACCGTAGTGCAGGGTCCACTGGCCGTCCTCCCGGCTGGTGAACACATTTTACCATGTGCAGAAGCAGGGCAGAAATGGCCAAGATCACTCAACAATCCCTGTGTTGTTGAGCACCAGTGTGGTCCAGGCCAGCCACAGGTCGTCAGGACTCCAGTAGACGTAGTTCAGGGACAATTAGGACCATCTAGGGTTCAGGACAAATGAACTCCAGCAAGAGTAAAGCGAGAGGGGGCAGAGAAACAGTGATCGTCAAGAGAGGTGTGTGGTGCAGTGCAGAAGAGGAAGTTGTGGTACGGAAAAACGTGAACATTTGTCCTCTGGTAAAGTTGACTGACAAGTTATGTGAACTCACACCACACACTTACATACACGCATGTAAAACACACACACACACACACACACACACACATACAGTGATTTACTTGCATATATATATATATATATATATATATATATATATATATATATATATATATATATATATATATATATATATATATATATATGCAAGTAAATCACTGTAGGTGCGCGTGATCTAGGTATATGCTGATAACCACAAGGAAAGAAGAAAACACGAAGTTCCCAAGCGCTTTCGTGTAATTTACATCTTCAGGGGTGAGTACAGACTAGAGAGAGTAATACAAACCCTACTAATCTTTAAATAGCACACAACGGTTGGTGGTCAGGTCAGATGGTCAAGTGACCCGGCCTTCTCACCTGATCACAAATCTTCTTAATTACAAAATTGTCCAGCTTGTACATGCCGTTACTCAAATTCATGTTGAATGCTTCGGTATGTTTAATAAGACTAGATTCTATGATGTTCCTACTATCAATTGAATTACATGGTAATAGTGAGGAGGCATTATCCCAGTCAATGCAATGCTTGTTATCCCTCAAATGAACAAGCAGAGCATTGGATTCCTGGCCTGTCCTAACACTGTATTTGTGTTGCTTAATTCTAGTTGCAAGATCTTTACCTGTCTGGCCTAAGTTAAACATATTACATTCCTTGCAAGGAACTTTATAAATGCAACCAATTGTGTTGTTGGGGGAGTTCTTGATTAACATTTGTTTCACAGTGCATGAGTTTTTAAATGCCACATTGACGTTCCAGGTTTTTAGCTGTGCAGGAATGTGTGAGAAATTTTTGTGAAATGGTAATATTAAGATATTCTTATGGTCATGGGTGGGCTTGGGATCAGTTCTATAAAAGGTTTTCTTAGTAATGTTTAAGCATTTGTCTATGAAAGATCTAGGGTATTTAAGGTTTGAGCCAATATTATATATATATTTGTATTCCTCATCGATGAATTCAGGACTGCAAATTCTCGAGGCACGTAAAAACATTGTTGAAAATACTGACTGTTTGACTTTATTATGGTGGGCAGAATAATAATGAATGTATGAACACATATTAGTTGGTTTTCTATAAATACTGAACTTAAAAGTGTTACCTATTCTGTGTATCAGACAGTCTAGGAATGGCAATTTACAGTCTTGCTCTAATTCCACAGTGAATTTGATCGAGGGGGCTAAGTTGTTAAGTTGTGGCAGGAAAGCTTTTAGGTCCTCATTACATGGCCAGAGACATAATACATCATCAACATATCTAAACCAGACTGCTGAGGGTGGTAAAATATTACTTAATAGTTTCTTTTCAAAGAATTCCATATATAGGTTGCTTAATACAGGTGAGAGTGGATTACCCATTGCCATACCAAATTTTTGAGCATAATATTCCCCATTGAATTCGAATTTGCAATCCTTAATACATAGTTTGATGAGTTCGATGAAGTCGTCTTTCGAGACGGACAGTGAAATGTTATCCAGGGAATCTATGAGGAACTCTAGTAAATCATCAACTGGGACCTTTGTAAAGAGTGACGTTACATCAAAGCTGACCAGTTTAAAATCATGATTAATGTGTAAGTTATTGAGTTTATCAACCAGATCCATATTATTCTTGATATTGGAGTTAGAAATGTTGCCAATTAGGGGATTTAGTAAAGAAACTAACCCCTCGATCAAATTCACTGTGGAATTAGAGCAAGACTGTAAATTGCCATTCCTAGACTGTCTGATACACAGAATAGGTAACACTTTTAAGTTCAGTATTTATAGAAAACCAACTAATATGTGTTCATACATTCATTATTATTCTGCCCACCATAATAAAGTCAAACAGTCAGTATTTTCAACAATGTTTTTACGTGCCTTGAGAATTTGCAGTCCTGAATTCATCGATGAGGAATACAAATATATATATAATATTGGCTCAAACCTTAAATACCCTAGATCTTTCATAGACAAATGCTTAAACATTACTAAGAAAACCTTTTATAGAACTGATCCCAAGCCCACCCATGACCATAAGAATATCTTAATATTACCATTTCACAAAAATTTCTCACACATTCCTGCACAGCTAAAATCCTGGAACGTCAATGTGGCATTTAAAAACTCATGCACTGTTAAACAAATGTTAATCAAGAACTCCCCCAACAACACAATTGGTTGCATTTATAAAGTTCCTTGCAAGGAATGTAATATGTTTAACTTAGGCCAGACAGGTAAAGATCTTGCAACTAGAATTAAGCAACACAAATACAGTGTTAGGACAGGCCAGGAATCCAATGCTCTGTTTGTTCATTTGAGGGATAACAAGCATTGCATTGACTGGGATAATGCCTCCTCAATATTACCATGTAATTCAATTGATAGTAGGAACATCATAGAATCTAGTCTTATTAAACATACCGAAGCATTCAACATGAATTTGAGTAACGGCATGTACAAGCTGGACAATTTTGTAATTAAGAAGATTTGTGATCAGGTGAGAAGGCCGGGTCACTTGACCATCTGACCTGACCACCAACCGTTGTGTGCTATTTAAAGATTAGTAGGGTCATTACCTAATTCCTGACCATTGTGGACCTGGTCTCACCCTCCTCTGTATATATACACCTTGAATTGTATTACTCTCTCTAGTCTGTACTCACCCCTGAAGATGTGAATTACACGAAAGCGCTTGGGAATTTCGTGTTTTCTTCTTTCCTGGTGGTTATCAGCATATACCTAGATCACGCGCACCTACAGTGATTTACTTGCATATATATATATATATATACAATCAACACCTCAACCCGCCAGGATTCGAACCCACGGCCCACAAGCCTATGACTGTGACCGGGGAACGCTAACCGCTGGACCACCAGGATACTAAAAGCAGTCCTAGACTTTGTTATATTTCACACAAAGCCTGTTCAACGAGCTTATATATATATATATATATATATATATATATATACTAAGACAAGAATCACCAAAGAGAACGCAAGGACGTCTTATAATAGGACAGACTACACTAATATGATAATATAGTAAACACGCACAAACATTAACATAACACAGAGTTGAATTTTAACACATCCCCAACCATTACAAAACAAGTAAATAACCTTAAAAACGACGGAGAAACAGAGAAACAAAAATAAAAGTTATGATACAGGAAGCTCAACAGTCAGTTGTGTATCTTTGGTAAGTTCAGTAACACCAACACAAACGGTTCTACCTTGTCATCCCTCTATTAATTCTATCACTTTCTCACCTGCCACCCACAACCCCTCTAAAGTGACAGTCCACACCTGAGGTCTTACCAATTATACACTACTTTTACACAATGACTCAATACAACACTTTCATCTTTGATCTTCTCATTCCTCCATATCTCAAACAGGATGTGACTATTTTTGACTCACCTGTTATATTCACCAGTAATTAAAGACACTCTCCACATCTACTTTTCACCATCTATTATCCACTTCTTCATTAAATACTATATCCAGTTACCTTCTCGGCTTCCCACCCCATCATCTTCCTTCCAGTACAGGTTATTTTTCTGTTTAAACCCTTGTCTCAACTTTCCTCTCCTTCTTCCCATATTTTATCCTCGTTTCTTTCATCATTCTTTATCCTCATGTTTTAATATTTAACCCAGGTGTTACTCTTTGCATTAATCACTCCTTACATGCAGGTAAGGGTGGTGTGTTTTTTCTCCTTGAAGAGTCCAGTCCACATTACTTCCTCCGATTCAGATTTCTTACGAGAGAGAGAGAGAGAGAGAGAGAGAGAGAGAGAGAGAGTATCAGGTACTGGAGATGGAGGAAAAGTAACTGGTGAAGGGAGAGAAACTGGTGAAGGGAGAGTAACAGGACCTTGGGGTGAAGGGAGAGTAACAGGTCCTGGAGGTGAAGGGAGAGTAACAGGTCCTGGAGGTAGTGAAGGGTGAGTAACAGGTGAAGGGAGAGTAACAGAACCTTGGGGTGAAGGGAGAATAACAGGTGAAGGGAGACTGACACAAGGGCAATGTAATCACCAGCAGGATAAAGGCAGGGCGAGTGACACAGGTGTACCACCACTCACCATCTCAGGCTCCCCGCACCGTCATGGAATATTCGTAATTGAATTTATCTTCAGATAAATATTTCCCCCTAAAAGATAAATTCCTTTACTTTGTGGTTCTACTGTACTAGTGGGGGGGGGGGGGGCGAAGTTACTAATATGTGCTTCAATTAACTTTACGTCAGGGTTTGGGGTGTACAATACATCCTGGGAAGAACATGAAGGCTGTTGTGTGTATTGTGACAAGCAAGTGAAGTCAGGTGTCTCTTACTCCTGTTGTTCGTGTTGATGGGTGCAACATTATCACCTGTTATACACGACACTCATAAAGGTTTTGAATCTGATAACATTGTGTAATCCGTGAGACAACACTGACAAAGGTCACAGTAGCCAGAGCTAAATGACTACGGTTTTCTCTTATAATAATCGATTATACAGATTATGGCAGGTCAAGTGAGATTTAATACAGTGGAACTGACCTAAATATTCAGTCTACAAATATTGACACCGTTGACAGCAACTGCACCATCCGTTGTCCTTTGCTACACAACTTACAATAACTGAAAATTTAAATTGTTACACTACCGAAACATTTAATCAACAGTAAGAATGATTACGGCTCCACCTCCAACAACACCCAAAAACAGTGTTCTATGATAAGGTAACGTTCATTAACCAAAGTAACATAACACATAACACTGAAGCTAACAAACTCCGCATTACAGTCAACTAACAGCACTGTCACCAGTGCTAAACAATCTAAATCACTGGTAATCATTACTGCTGTTCCTTCATTGACACTAAAATGTTATTACTGAACTTCAACAACTAAGATCTATTAATGCGTAACAAGGTTATTAATTACACTAGTCCAAGATAGAACTGTCTCACTAGGGGAAAGGTCACGGCAGGGTTAGCTCCGGAGGGATAATTATCAGATATGGCCAGAGCAAGGTGCGGTCTTGGGTATGAGAGTTTGTTGACCAAACTGGAGTGGTCCACTGAAGAATTGGCGAAGGCCAAGTTAGAAATTGAGAGGGCCACGTTGGAGAACTTGAAATTAAGGGAAGAGATGGCGATGTTAAAAGGAGAGGCTGGACGAGTAAAGCCAGTGGCTGACGAAAAATCAAGCGAGTGGAAAATTGTGAGTAGTGGGAAGACAAAGCTTTTGGTGAAGAAGCACACCAAGGATACGACAACAACGACAACAACAGCTAAGTGTACCAACCCGTTCAGTCCCTTGATAGACGAATTGGACGTTAGTACAGTCAGGGACAGGGATGACAAGGAAGGTATAAAAACTTTAATTGTTGGTGACTCACAGGTAAGGTACATGGACAGGGCCTTTTGTGGTAAAAACAAAAATAGGATGAGGGTGTGTTTGCCAGGAGCTGGGGTGGGGGATATAATTGACAGGATGGACAATATCTTGTCTGGTAATGGGAACAAACCCATTATCTGCCTCAGTGCAGGAGGCAATGATATTGGCCGGTGTAGGAGCGAGGAGCTTCTTGATAAGTTCAAGGCAGCCATAGATCGTATTAGGACTAAGGGAGGGATCCCTATCATATGCGGTGTCCTGCCTAGAAGGAGAGTTGGCAGTGAATGGTTGTCAAGGGCAGTTGGTGTTAACGACCGTCTTGACAGATATTGCAAGTCAATATCAGTCCCATTCATTGACAACTGGGACAACTTCTATGGCAGAAGGGACCTTTATGCTAGGGATGGGGTGCACCTGTCTAGGGATGGAGTAGCAACCCTGGCTGGGGCTCTAGAGGGGGCAGTTCAAAAGATATCGAAGTCTTTAAACTGCTAAGAGAACATAGGGGCACGGGGGTGGAGGAGACTGCAGTGGGAGCGGGTAAACAAGGCGAAAGATTACAGGGAAATAGTGTTAGGAATGATGACATAACTAAATTAGACAGGGAGTTTAAAACTAAACGCGGTAAGGGAAGGACTCAGAACACGACTAACTTAAATGTATATTACGCGAACAGTAGAAGTATGAGAAACAAAATGGATGATATTAGGGCCTTGGTATGTACCGAAGAAATCGATATAATTGCATTCACTGAAACATGGATCAATCTAGACACACGTGAATTACCAGTCGAATACCAAATTGCGGGTTACAAACTGTTCCATACCGATAGGCAGACCAGGAAAGGAGGCGGAGTAGCAATCTATGTTAGGGATAACCTGAAGTGTGAAATAAATAAGGAAATAAAAACTGAGAGGAATACAGAAACAATTTGGATAGAATTAAGCGACGGTCGGGAAAAATTAATCACAGGAGTAATATATAGACCCCCCAATCTTGACAGAGTCAATGAGCGACTTATCTGGGATGAAATGCGCAGGGCTTCCATACACAACAAAGTCTGTATAGTAGGCGACTTTAACCTTGGCCAAATAGATTGGACCGACCTTACGGGAAACTCAGAATCAGAGGATTTTCTCGAGACGATCCAGGACTGTTTCCTAAGTCAACATATAACCGAACCCACACGGGGTAATAATATATTGGATTTAGTTTTGTCAAACAGAGAAAACCTCATTAGCAATGTCGAGGTCGGGAACGAACTTGCAAACAGCGATCACAAAGAAATTCGATTCCAGTTAGATTTTCAGGGCAGACGTAAGGAAAATTCCACTAAAGTACCAGATTTCAGAAGGGCAAACTTTGACAGTTTAAAGAGGCAGCTGAGAGAGGGGGTGTCGCGCTTGGCCGTGAACCTGACAGATGACACCGACCTGATAACGAGATCTGAGATTGCCGAGTTCCACGACAATTTAAATAGTGAGTTACTTAATGCACAAAGGCAGAACATACCATACAAAAAACTCAGATCAAACAACAATGACCCTAAATGGATAAATAATTATTTAAAGAACATCATTGGCCAAAGGAAGGCTATAGGTAGAAGAATAAATCGTGGCGAAATTCACCTCTGGGACTATTATAGGGTATTGGCGAGTAGGGTTAAAACCGAGATAAGGAAAGCAAAGAGGAATAATGAGGTAAGGATAGCAAGGGAGGCAAAGACAAACCCCAAAGGATTCTACCAAATGTACCAAACTAAAACACGAGAAAAGATTGGACCAATACGGTCAGACTCCGGCGAGCTCACTGATAACGACGGAGAAATGAGCAATAATTTGAATAAATATTTTTCAACAGTTTTCACCACCGAAAATTTAAACATGATACCCGAGGCACCGACTCTATTCAGAGATAGTGAAGAAAACAAATTAAGTGAGATAGTAGTGACTAGTAACGATGTTAGTAAGCAAATAGACAAACTAAAGCCTTATAAGTCACCTGGTCCCGATGAGATATTTGCCAGAGTATTAAAGGAATGTAAGGAAGAGCTTAGTATGCCCTTAGCAAAGTTGTTTAACATGTCCTTAAAAACAGGTGTAGTACCAGAATCCTGGAGGATAGCGAATGTAATACCGATCTTCAAGAAGGGGGATAGATCACTATCCTCTAACTACCGCCCAATCAGTCTAACATCAATAGTAGGCAAATTACTGGAAGCAATCATTTCAAACTCTATTCGAAATCACCTGGAGAAGCACAGATTGATCAATGATTCCCAGCATGGCTTCACAAGCGGACGTTCTTGCCTAACTAATCTATTAACATTCTTTTCATCAGTTTTCGAATCAGTGGACGAGGGGCACAATTATGATGTGGTATATCTCGACTTTAGCAAAGCCTTCGACAGAGTACCCCACGAAAGACTAATTAGAAAGGTAGAAGCTCATGGCATCAAAGGTGACATCCTTAAATGGATTAGGGCGTGGTTACAGGGCAGGAAACAGCGAGTGAGCATTAACGGCACTAAGTCCCATTGGAGCAACGTCACAAGTGGAGTTCCCCAAGGCTCAGTACTTGGACCATTATTGTTTATTATATACATAAACGACATAGATATCGGCATAGACAGCAACATAAGTAAATTTGCTGATGATACTAAAATAGGACGTGTTATCAAATCTGACGAGGACTCGGCAAAACTACAGGAGGATCTAAACAAATTTTTCGAATGGTCTGAAAAATGGCAGATGAAATTCAACATTGACAAATGTAAAGTACTCAGTATAGGAAATGTAAACAGGGAAACCAGATACCAGATGAACAACGATGCCATAGAGAAATCCGACTGCGAGAGAGATTTAGGAGTAATGATAAGTAGGAACCTTAAGCCAAGTAAACAATGTGTTTTTGCTCGAAACAAGGCTAATAAAGTACTTGGGTTCATACAAAGGAGTGTTAGTTACAAGACTAGCGAGGTCATCCTAAAACTGTATCTTGCTCTTGTGAGACCTCACCTGGATTACGCAGTCCAGTTCTGGTCACCGTATTACAGAATGGATATAGAATCCTTGGAAAGAATTCAGAGGAGAATGACAAGACTAATCCCGGGTATCAGGAACCTTGAGTATAGAGACAGGTTAAAGCATCTTAATTTGCACTCCCTTGAGAGACGTAGAGCGAGGGGCGACCTGATAGAGGTGTATAAATGGAAGGCAGGGCTAAACAAAGGGGACATTACAAAGGTACTCAAATTATCCAACCAGGAGCGAACTCGTAACAATGGTTTTAAATTGGACAAATTTAGATTTAGGCGTGAAATAGGTAAACACTGGTTTGGAAACAGAGTAGTGGATGAATGGAACAAGTTACCAAATATCATCATTAACTCGAATACGCTGAATTGCTTCAAACATAGGTTGGATGCTCATATGAGCAATAGGGGTTGGGTGTAAACGGGACTGCCCAGTATGGGCCAATAGGCCCGCTGCAGTTTCCTCCATTCTTATGTTCTTATGTTCTTATACCTACCGACCGGTGTTCCCGTTCTAACCAACATGTTCCCGTATACAACAGCCTATTGACAGAGCTACTAACCCATACTACTCTTTTGTTAGCAGCATTAATAACCAATATTGGACCTCTGATAACGTTCAAATTAGGCTTTATCTATTATTAATATTCACCATAGCATGAAGTTCACTCGTGATAACATTCAACCCGAGCCTGAAGTAAGCCTCTGATAGCATTCACCCTTTTGTGCTATGGTAGATTCGTGTTGATCACTTGAGTTCAATACTGATAACGCTATTGATACAATATTATCACTGGTGGTACAACACTGATTATACTAGTGGTACTATAACACCATGGTATAATAATGAGAACATTAGTGGTACAATACTGGTAACACTAGTGGTACAATACTGGTAACACCAGTGGTATAATAGTAGTGGTACAATAATAACATTAGTGGTATAATACTAGTAACACTAGTGGTACAATACTGGTAACACTAGTGGCACAATACTGGTAACACTAGTGGTACAATACTGGTAACACTAGTGGTACAATACTGGTAACACCAGTGGTATAATTGTAGTGGTACAATAATAACACTAGTGGTACAATACTGGTAACACTAGTGGTATAATACTAGTAACACTAGTGGTACAATACTGATAACACTAGTGGTACAATACTGATAACATTAGTGGTACACTCACCCTAAAGTTCGTTAGCTCTCCCAGCCAGCTATTGCTGCACTGCCTGCTTCAGATGTATGAACTTGAGTCTGTTACTTCGAACCGTTAGATTCATTCGTATCGGTTTCATGTTCTGGTTGGTACTGAGACAGTTTCAAACATCTGAAGCAGGCAGTGCAGCAATAGCTGGCTGAGAGAGTAAACGAACTTTTGGGTGAGACTGTACAATACTGGTAACACTAATGGTATAATAGTGATAACAGTAATGGTACAATAACACTAGTGGTACAACTCTGACAACATTCACATTGTCATTGTCACATTCAAAGACCAGGGGCGCTTTACACACACACACACACACACCAACAAACACTACAACCATAACAACATTCATGTATACCAATTCTTCTCAACTGACACTGTTTTAGTGTCTATTAACAGGTCGCACTATACAGCCCATGGCTACCGACAACATCCACCGTAATACTATTTACACTTGACCACCTCAACAACTACAGTACATGCGGGAAACATTATAGCATCAGTGAGTTAATTATCTCTCAATGGCGAAACTCACGTTTAATCATTACTAGTTAATTGACAACAGAGTAATTAATCCTCTTTGAATGAAAATACTCGTGTTAGTCTTTACTAACGTCAGTACAAGTGGTAATCAAGATATGAATGACGACAATGAAGCCAAACGCCAGTGTGTGTTTAAAAGAAATCGATGATCATTACAACAGTGTTCGCAGTTAATGTTTGCAAATTAAAACCGCAGTAAAGGCCAATCCCTTTAAATTCAATGATGGTGTGTGTGTGTGTGTGTGTGGTATTATTTATTAGTTTTTGTTGTCGTTGTTGTTGTTTAAAACGTACTGTTATGCCATAACTTAGCAACTTGAATTACGTTAAATATGAATATGATAATGAGGACACATATGGCACACGAAAAAACTAATTGGCAACTCAGCACAACTAAGTCCTTAATATTTATCACTTATATTAATGTTACTCGAATACACGACAAACAATGTTAAATGCAAAAGTTACAAACACAAATAAGGACGAAATTGTGCATCATGGGTTCAATCACAGTCCTCTTACTTTATCCCAACAGTTCAGGAGTGAAGGTTTGGAATTATACAAGTCACAAAAAGTTAAACAAAAGTTAATAATAAAAGTTTACCATAATAAGTGAGCAGGTTGCATCATGAATAAAGAATAAACATGATTCTTAATAAACCACTAATAAATGCACAGTAAATAAATCATAAACTGCTTTACCAAACTTCTATTGATTGCACTTTGCACGAGATAAATAATAATGGAGCAGCGCTGACTTTTAATACTCAACTAAACCCGATTTGAAAAGGCATCCACCAGTGACAAACTCAAACTTTCTTCCACCTCCAAGGCCAGCCAATGACTGACATGGCTCCATACTCCAGGGAACTACAAACCTAACACTAATATTAAACAACTCCCACATTAAGCTGCAAAAATACCTACCTACAAACAGAAAAAAGTTTATGTATCAAGTAACAGCCCTGCTCACACATAGTTATGCGAAATATTATATTTACATAAGTTGAGGGTAACATGCTTGAAAAAATATTTCGCTGTGCACAGAGCAACACAGCGCTGTACATTACGCCATGCATAACAGTACTCACACACTATTACTACTAGATGAGGGTGTGATTTTCAGGGGGAAGAGAACAGTTGATGGGGTATATTGTCTTTGATGCTCCCCTACACCCTGACAATACTCATGACAACGATGATGCTTCTCTTACAATATTCAAGCTAATTCGTGTTGCAAAGTTAGAAATAATTACATTGACACTAAGTGACTGCCGCAGTGCCGCATCATACACAGTTAGCAATATTAAAATAACTCCTTTACACACACTTAGAGTCGCACTACAAATCAGAGTATCCCTAATAGAAACACACAGACCACTGAGACATTACTGAAAATATCCAACAAAACCATTTCCCTACCAATGACATACACATACTGACCCATAAGGAATCCCTCATCGTTTTATCGGGAATTCATCTTATGGTACAATGAAATACAGTTTGGGTAAGAACAACAATCACAAATAAACACTTATTATATAGTAGTTAATAGAGTAACCCGCCTGGAAGCCTTAATCTCTCTAATAGGGACTGAGGGTGTCGTGGCTGTGTGAGGTATTGTGGATTGGTGGCGGCTCTGCACGGATAACACCTGCGGGTTGTGTGGATGTAACACGTGTTCTCAGTTCCCATGGTAACTCCCAGGGATAGTACTTGTACATTTGTCTTAAAACTGCTGTAGTATTAGGCACAACACGTCATATTTAACAACCTTTAGCTGTTAGTTCTGTATCGTAATTTCAAACAAAAATAATTGTTTACTGCTGTGCTAAGGCTGCTATATAGTAACTGTGCTTTAATTACATGCAGTATTCGGCAGATATGAACAATATACAATTATGTGTAATGGTGGTTTATTGTAATTACACATTATATACCTGCTAACTGAGCTGTGGTGAGATTACATATTAAACTTACTGTGATTACATTCAGTAACTGTTGTACAGTGTTTCGTGATAATGCCGTATAGTGTAGGTATAGTCTGTCCTGGAACTGTGCCACCTCCCAGTAATGTCGTACAGGAAGTAACTGCTCTTTCATCAGGTGTTTCAGCAGTAAAATAGTGCTTTGTGTTTTTCATTCATTATATTAAAACTTTATTCCGGAAAGCCTATTAGAGTTTTATGACTCTTATGAGTTTGATCAAATTGGAGTCAGTTAATTTGTGTGAGGTTTATGGTAAAACTGCCATTAAGTTTCCTGTATAAACTCGCTTAGTTTTGCTTATATTAGAGATTCTCCTTTGTGTCCCCATGCATCTCTCTAACTGTGGATGAGTGGGTTCCTCTTTTCTTTGAGGGAATGACTCTCGGCTTTGTTCCAGGTTATAGAATCACTCTTTACGGTTTACCTTCGGAGCTAATTCATGTTTTCCCTTTTCATTCACTTATCCTCCAGCCTGTAACAGAGTCAGATCTTCAGAGGTGTTACTCTCTCTGTAGCCTCTCTTGTGCGTCCCGTCACCCGTACAGAAGCTTTCACATGGATTTGGATCCAGACGTTCATTAATTTGCCATTACTTGTTTCCTGTTTGCTCTCTTAATAAGTCTGTGTCGCTTAACCCTGTTTTTTGGGCTCATTTGAACTGTCTTGTTGAGGACCATCTCCATCTTAAAGGGTGTGTGGCTCCTCATCCTCGCTGAACGGCCCCTGAGTCATAAACTAAGATGTGAAATATAAAATCCCATACAGTAACCTCGGGGATGAAACAAGTAACCTGGAATTCCTCCCTCCTCCACCATAGCGGGGGGGGGGGGGGGGGGGGGGGTGCTAGGAAGAGGTTTATATTAGCAGAAGAAATTAAAGTGTAGAACTGTGGACCTCCAGTTGATGGCTGAAGAGTTTGAGACAAGACTGGACCTCTTTCACGGTTTCGAATCAACAAGCGAAGCGGGACTGAAACTTGCTTCATAAACCCTGGCTCGATAGAGCGTGTAGTTATATTGAAGCAATTTACACTGATCCAACAGGACAGTTTACCTGGCAATAGAATGCAGATAGTCGCCTGGAAGAGACAGACTGTCAGGGGAGAGTTATGGTCAGGGAATCTCGCAGGCTATTTGTTGCTTCCACTCAGCCATAAAATTGGATTTTATATTTGCATATGTTATTTATGTTTAACCTTTAGGAAAAAGGACACATCCAAACACACACAGCCACACACAGTTACAGACATACACGCTTTGAATATTATTTAACAATGTAGAGATTGATGAAGAAAAACTTTATTAACATTTCAAAATCAGTTGTTGCTCGGAGTGAGATTTACATTAAAACACTAATTAGTTATAAACATCAAATGTTAAAGTTGTGACACAATTGGAGGACCATCACCGCCAGACATACACTCAACACATTGTTACTGATGGAGAGACTATGATATTAGCAACAGACTAAACAGATAATAAAGCTCATCTCCGCCAGATAACCTTCTAAAGCACACAGAATAAATGGTCAGGTATTTGTCCCTACCAACCACTACCTGTTAATTCATATTCAAAATGACTCTTGTTTGAGGCAGATCTTTCGACACAAAGATAGTTTCACGTCTTCTGTTGTCGCTCTGGAAGAGGTGTATGACGGGACCCTCGGTAGATATTTTGTAATAGCTAATACGTCGGATGTGTACAGTACATCTGATGATTGCTCACTGATTATACTACGAAGACAAGGTGAGAGGCTGTTAACCCGTCCCAAGGAAATAATTATTTGTTTACCAACACTGGTCCTAAATGATAAGTCAGTATGTTCCGCCTACGCCTTGTGTACATTTATGAAAAGTTCTAGTCCCGGCAGCCACTAATACTGATGTCTGTGCCCTGGGGTATCTGTCGTACACAAAATCAAGAATGTAATAGTCTCTTATGACAATCAGTTCCATTAAGAAGACCGATTGGTATTTTTTATAAGATTAAACCCAAACAAGCTGTCAACATGTAATATATATGGTATGTAATATAATGGTTACAGTACCACGTCCAGGTGAGGTGGAGTACAGCGGCACTGACCCGCCGAGGAAGATCTGGAAAGAACAAAAAAAAAAAAGATTCAACGACGTTGAAAGTGACCTTTAGCATTGCTCCCCACTCTGCTCCCCATAGCTGTATCTAAGGCATCATAATTTATCATGGGTTTCCAGCAATGATAAAGTGAATTTATAAGTAAATGATGCAAGTGAGTATGTCAAAATAGTTCTTATTATAGTGTGAGTCATTGAAAGTAATATATCAATTAATAACTAAGGTCTTTACTGACGTATTTTAGGTTAGTCAATGCACTATAGTCATCAACAACAAAACATTGAGAGAGAAACGTACTGTATACCTCTCCAGTTAAGACACGCATGTGAACTAAACACACCAGGAAAGAGTAAGGAGATACTTGGTCTACCACAAGAGGTTGGTGATGACTTCAAACACTTGAAGAATGGGAATACATCATAAGAAACAGGCGAATTAAATACTGTAATAATGTAATAGAATGAAAAAATTACAGTACAGTCGCGTTTATTTTGTTTCATAAGATATTTCTCCATCTATAAAATATCATTCCATCACCATTTACATAACCTAAACATTTTACCGTCGTAGAAAAATTCCTCAGAGATTAATACGCGTGGAAGAAACTGTCCCAACCTCTATACCTGAAAAACTGGCCAGGCGAGAAAAAATGTCTGTCATTAATATTTACTTAAACAAATAAGAGAAATTCCACAGCGGCCACAGCTCCCGGGGAACAGTTAGGGCGCCGTAAAACTCTAAATTCCGCAGCAGCAATATCACTTCTGTCGCATGAGGCGTGTGTGTGTGTGTGTGTGTGTGTGTGTGTGTGTGTGTACAGGGGAGGCGTGTGGGTGGAGGAAGGGAAGGACGAGGGAGGGGCAAGATGAGGGAAAGCAGAGACAGGGAGGGGAGGGCAGGACAGGGAGGGGAGGGCAGGACAGGGAGGGTAGGGCAGGACAGGGAGGGGAGGACAGAACAGGGAGGGGAGGGCAGAACAGGGAGAACAGGGCAGAACAGGGAGGGGAGGGCAGAACAGGGAGAGGAGGGCAGAACTGAGAGGGCTGGGGTGGAGAAGGAAGGGGAGAGGCAGAACGGGAGAGAGCAGGTACGGAGAGGAGCAAAATATGGAGAGGGCTAAAGTGGTTAGTGGTGGACGGCCAGTGGTGTAATATAAAGGCTGAACATTGTGGCTGAGCAGAGATGAAACTCAGGTACACACACTGATGTTATGGCTGTGTTGGTGGTTCATGGTAGTGTTATGGTAGTGGTTCATGGTGGTGTTATGGTGGTGACTCATGGTGGTGTTGTGGCTCATGGTGGTGTTGTGGCTCATGGTGGTGTTATGGTAGTGGTTCATAATGGTGTTGTGGTGAGGGAAGTGGTTCATGGTGGTGTTATGGTAGTGGTTCATAATGGTGTTGTGGTGAAGAATGTGGTTCATGGTGGTGTTATGGTAGTGGTTCATAATGGTGTTGTGGTGAGGGAAGTGGTTCATGGTGGTGTTATGGTAGTGGTTCATAATGGTGTTGTGGTGAAGTATGTGGTTCATGGTGGTGTTATGGTAGTGGTTCATAATGGTGTTGTGGTGAGGGAAGTGGTTCATCGTGTTGTTGTGGTAGTGGTTCATAATGGTGTTGTGATGAGGGAAGTGGTTCATGGTGGTGTTATGGTAGTGGTTCATAATGGTGTTGCGGTGAGGGAAGTGGTTTATGGTGGTGTTATGGTAGTGGTTCATAATGGTGTTGTGGTGAGGGAAGTGGTTCATGGTGGTGTTATGGTAGTGGTTCATAAAAGTATTGTGGTGAAGGAAGTGGTTCATAGTGGTGTTATGGTAGTGGTTCATAATGGTGTTGTGGTGAAGGAAGTGGTTCATGGTGGTCTTATGGTATTGGCTCATATTGATGTTGTGGTGAGGGAAGTGGTTCATGGTGGTGTTATGGTAGTGGTTCATAATGGTGTTGTGGTGAGGGAAGTGGTTCATGGTGGTGTTAAGGTAGTGGTTTATAATGGTGTTGTGGTGAAGGAAGTGGTTCATAGTGGTGTAATGGCAGTTGGTCATGGTGGTGTTTTGGTGGTGTTATGGTAGTGGTTAATGGTGGTGTTATGGTAGTGGTTCATGGTGGTGTTATGGTAGTGGTTGATGTTGGTGTTATGGTGATGGTTCATGGTTGTGTTATGGAAGTGGTTCATGGTGTTATGGTAGTGGTTCATGGTGTTACGGTTGTGGTACATAATAGTGATGTTATGGTAAAGGAAGTGGTTCATGGTGATGATATGGTAGTGGTTCATGGTGATGTTAGGGTAAGGGAAGTGGTTCTTGGTGTTGTTGTGGTACTGGTTCATTGTGATGTTATGGTTGGGGAAGTGGTTCATGGTAGTGTTATGGTAAAGGAAGTCGTTCATGGTGGTGGTGGTGGTGGTGGTGGTGGTTCATGATAATGTTATGGTAAAGGAAGTGGTTCATGGTGTTGTGGTGATGGTTCATGGTAATGTTATGGTAAAGGAAGTGGTTCATGGTGTTGTGGTGATGGTTCATGGTAATGTTATGGTAAAGGAAGTGGTTCATGGTGTTGTGGTGATGGTTCATGGTAATGTTATGGTAAAGGAAGTGGTTCATGGTGTTGTGGTGATGGTTCATGGTAATGTTATGGTAAAGGAAGTGGTTTATGGTGTTGAAGTGATGGTTCATAGTAATGTTATGGTAAAGGAAGTGATTCATGGTGTTTTGGTGATGGTTCATGGTAATGTTATGATAAAGGAAGTGGTTCATGGTTGTTGTGGTGATGGTTCATGGTAATGTTATGGTAAAGGAAGTGGTTCATGGTGTTGTGGTGATGGTTCATGGTAATGTTATGGTAAAGGAAGTGGTTCATGGTGTTGTGGTGATGGTTCATGGTAATGTTATGGTAAAGGAAGTGGTTCATGGTGCAGTAAGGATACAACATAATATAAGCAAACGGAAGATACCTCTACCAAAGACACCACAGTCCCGTCTCTAAACCTTTATACCCCACAGACACACATACTATATTTATACATTAATGAGCTAAGAAATAAAGAGACGGACAACATTTCCTGGCAGCATCTGTCATGGATTTTATTTGAGAGAATCATCTTGTTAAAAGTCAAATTTTTCGTGATAAAATACGAAGAAGATAGAGAGCTTCTTATTATGTAAATAAACAGGTCAGTTGTGTTGCGTGTAGCCGGGAGTCAGACCAGGCAGGACAATAACAGTTATTTTGGATATGTTGTCTGTTAAGAACTGCCAAGCAGTGATATTTGTTTTTATTGCTACTACTAAATGGAAATTAATCCCTTGTGAGATGACATCCTTTATCATTATAAGATAACCAAATTACACCTAAAGTAGTTTAGGTTAGCTTGTGGATGAAGCTATACATCTAAGTGTATTATGGTTATCTACCTGAACGTCGACGGCCAGTGACAAGTTGCCAAGAAAGAAATACATTGAAGTTATCGATATATTACAAGTGTCTCTTGATGCATCACCAGATTAATATTAGTCTCCTAAAAGAACTCAGCCGGCGGGACGTAATGTTAGGATGTAATAAAGTGATGTTAGGACGTAATAAAGTGATGTTAGGACGTAATAAGGTGATGTTAGAATGTAGTAAAGTGATGTTAGGACGTAATAAAGTGAGGTTAGGACGTAATAAAGTGATATTAGGATGAAATAAAACAAGAGCCTTAACAAAAGCCCTACGACACAGCATGAATATATTCATATGCATAAGGATTTGAAGAGTCCAATGTACAGTTTGTGAATTGAATTGAATTGAAACAGTTTATTTAGCCAGAAAATCACAGATACAGAGTGGATAATAATATCAATATTAACATGGCTGAGCCAGCCGAGAACCTGAGCTCTCTTCTAGGCACCTGATATATACTATACATTTATCTCAAGGAAGTATTATGAAACATTTAGTATCATCCGGAATACTACACTAGCATGGTGGTAATAAGAACATCTCATAATGTTACCACGGTTATCATTTCAATATATTTTTTTTTTTTTTTATTTACATATATATATATATATATATATATATATATATATATATATATATATATATATATATATATATATATATATATATATATGTTTTTATACATAAATTACAGTGGAATTGTAAAACATAAGTACA
Source organism: Homarus gammarus (assembly GCA_958450375.1). Lineage (NCBI taxonomy): Eukaryota > Metazoa > Arthropoda > Malacostraca > Decapoda > Nephropidae > Homarus > Homarus gammarus. Next base: position 82,537 of record CAUDMG010002519.1, read on the forward strand.
ATGGGGGAGCAGTACAACATGGGTTGTACAGTAATAATGTTGAACAAGAGGACAGAGCTGTCAGGATTATGTCTAGTTGGCAAATACTCTGTATGTTTATTGCAATGGTAATTACTTATCTATTTACTTGATAATTTCCGATAAAACGGTTTTGATGGTCAATAAAAACAGGTACTGTAAATATAGTAGGTGTTACAAGAAATATTAATACTTAGACAATAGATATTTTTTAAGAGATGATTTAAAGGAAGGAAGATTAGTCTTTGCTCGGATGGGTGGGGGTAAGTTGTTCCACACCTTCACACTGTGATATTTTATGGAGGTCTGGGACTGAGAGGAGCGGATGGGGGGCGGTCTTAGTAGCACTGGCTGCCTTAAGTTGTATCTCTGATTATTCCGGAACTGGAAATAATTATTGTCAAGCGGCGTGTGAAGTTGGTACATCTGTAAGTTCCCGACTGACTGCTGTTTGCTCTTCACTCTTCTCCCCACTTTAGCTGTACAGTTACCAAGTGAACAGTGTCGTGGCATTAGATATACAGAAAGTTTCAAGAGGGCTGTTTTGAATATAATTTTAAACCTTTTAAATAAATTTGCGTCGTGTTCCTTGAAATCTATGAAGCGGGGATCTCTCTCAAACTGCTGTCTCGCCACTCCCCTTATCAGCTATATATCACAAAATTCTAATAAGCCATTTATTAGGCTAAAGTAACGAATAGTAATGTTAAAATGAATTTGAACGTTTTCTTGAACATTTCCGAAGTTTTCATCAAATTCTTCTGTAGGGTATTTACATGTCTGAGTAGCATAACGTTGTGGAATATAATTATATTAATTAATTAGAGCTCATTACGTATTTCATATTGAAAAAGTCAACACCACCATTCCCTCTAGACAAATTTTTGCTTCTTGTTATTTCTTTTATAGTAATATACTAAGGATAATTAATTGTCCAATAAAACTTACGAATGCAAACAAAAATATTTTGCAAATAGGAATACCTTTATTGTTTTTATTGCTACAACTATATGAAAATTAGTTTATATATGTCAAGTCTCGCTTTGTTTGACTTAAGACACCATTACTATCATATACTACAACTAAAGTAGATAGGTTAAGTTACACTAATTAGGTTGAAATAAAAATATTTAGAAATCATTATTATTTTCGATCACCTCTACAGTATTTAGCTTAACACTGTGGAATACCTTGGGGTGGATTCTGGAGTAAATGTCTCAAGTGTCGGAGATTCATCCACTTAGTTGAGGACCATCAGATCCCAAGCAGCACAGACTCTTGAGAAGATTGCCTCAGTCTTGGTCGAGAGGGCGTCAATGACCTAGAGAGAACTCGTCTGCTGGCACTGAGTGCTCCTCGTGCAGGGAACTTCCTTGGCCTCCCCAAACTTCTCCTAAGGCACTCTCCTCCATCCCCCGGCCGTCCGTGCTGGAATAACCCTCTGTCTTGTGGCACCTATTCATAGTGTTTACAAGTGTATCTGTGGCAATGAATGGGCAGACCAACACAGCAGCCACTCCCTTGTGTGTGTGTGTGTGTGACCTCCGGGGTTTGGCAAACGAAACATAACAAAGGTAATGAGATCATCAACAGGAATCTAACAACTGTGGGCTGCCCAGCACATATGGAACTGCAGATTCATAGGTCTGATAACAAGCATCTAGACGGAACCAAACTGGCCCCTTAAAGGATGGTAAACAGCTGGTGGGACGACACATGTGAACCAACCTTTGTGTCTACCTAGACCCCAAACAGTACAGCTGGAGCAGGGAGGGCAGCAAGCTGAAGGGAAAACCAGAAGTAGAGAAAGTAGGGTCAGAGACTCTGAGAGCCTATGGCACCAAGGTCCTAAAGTTGCTGAAGGAGTTGGGTTCGAGTCTTGTTGAGGCTGCATGGAGACTCCCATTTCATTAACCATTAGGTCCTACACACTGCTCACTTTTTTACTCCTAAAAACATACTTGAAATTGGTCGTCACATATGTTTACTCCTATTACGTAGGTCATGCCTTAATTTCTCTCTCTCTCTCTCTCTCTCTCTCCCTTTCAGTACTACCACTATGCACTTCTCTAGCAAGTGTGTGTTGTAATGAGCCTTTTGTATATGTTACTCAAACCCTTAGGAAAAATATTGTATTTTTTATTTTATGATTAGTTTCAGAGAGGGATACAAAAAATATATTGACATATAATTTAATTTTTAACGCAAAAAAATACCCAATTTATATATGTCTATTTGGAAGAAAGTGGTGGTGGCGGCGCTGCAGTTGGCAGCCACCATGCATATTTGAGGGTGCGGCGCGAGGTTATTACCCCGGAGTAGGACCCGCAGGAGGCACCAAGAGGGTGACCACGTCGCCATACTGGACACGTCCAGCGGCAATAAAGTTATCCCACGTCGTTTTTGCGTCTGTTGAGTCTGCCAGCACCTTCTGAGTGCTGGAGTACAACCAACAGCACTGCACCATACAGCTCTCCACATCAGTATCCTCCCCTTTAGTGCTGTACCACCAAAATGCTGTGATATAGCCAGCAACATCACCTCAGCACCTTGAGTCACATTACCAGAGCGTGAACACACTTCCTCTGTATGGTCACCGTTGCACCAGGCTGTGTTGATACTCGTCACTAGTGCTCGTCCAGTCTTACATTACAACATTATATCAGCTTGTTATTACCGCTGGTGCACGAGGCCACTTACCCATTACTATAAGATTAATTCACATGCCATCATTATTTCAACATTAGTACAGTTAGTCTTCACAGTTGCATAAAACTATCAGGTACTTTTTATCAGAATTTTTTGCAGATATTCAGGTCGATATACCGTGATTTGTAAAAAAAAATTAAACATACAAATAAATCATTTATGAATGTTATGCATAGTCAGTCAATCAATATGAGTTTGTGATGATTACCATTGAGAGAGTGTATTTGTATAGTGACAATACGACCAATACATGGTCAGTATTTTTCCGGCACAGAAGTCAGAAAACTTTCTAAAAATAGAGTTAAAAGTATTTTGAACCTTCATATTCATGACTAGTAGAACGAAGCATACCGTTTATACGAGTCCTAATTAACTATATAATTCAACTGTAATTGCTACATTTTGTATGATTTTTCAACAAAAGTCGCAGTAATTATAATCGGCTTGTATACCTGGGAACTGTTTCCCTTAACTGGGTTCCAATCCCATTCTAGCAGCAGTAATAACTACCATCTGTGATCGCAAGTTTAAGTCTTTAATTCCCTCTTACGTCATTAGTTACGGTCACAAGGAAGGTCTTATACCTTAGAAGTCTCCGCCACCTTACTCTCAGTACTGTCCATTAATATCTCTACCATTAACTTAACATGTAGCCAAAGATCTCCATTTCCTTATTCTATAAATGTCTACTATTTCTCTCGCTGTTCTTTATAGTCTCTCTAATAAGTATTTCTTGATTTGTCTTTCTTCCAGTATAACACATTCTCAGCCTCCCGCCTCCCTCTGGTGTCTTCTGAAAGTGCCCGCAATACTGTCCTGTACGTTCAGCACCCTTTCCTTTGAGTATTATCATAGTTCATTTTTAAGAGCTATCTAAGATTATTTAATGTTATTTTAGTTTTAACAAATCACATTTTAACGTCGTTTTAACGTCTATCATCGTAACTTACATTGCCGCCCAAATTCACACAATTTTCCATTTCCCTATTTTATTAATTATCTCTACTTTCACTGAGGCAACATTGATTTTAATCTCTTATCCTTCATCTTTATTTCTTATTTATTGACCAGTTTGTAATGTCTTTTTCACTAACTGCAATAAAACAGTATATTCTGTATACCGAATAATTGCTATTAATTAGCCATCTATCATCACTTATTACAACTTCAGATTTTATATTATGTAATGATATAAACAGCACTCGGCCTTGTCTAACTCCCTACCCATAAGCCGGCTTGTAAGTCTATGTACAGTATGACTAACTTTGCAGCTTCCTAATACAGTATATAAAATAATCTGTATTGTTTAAAATTGGCTGCACACTATGATTGTTGGTAATTAACACACTGAATTATTTTTTTAATTACTGGGAGGAATTCTTTGGCAATAAATACAGTTGTTAATCTTAGTCCAACAGTTTAATCCTCTCCCTGGACATTTGTTTTAAAAATTCGACTTGAAGTTGAACAACCTCGCATGCTTTAGCATTTGTCTATTTTACTCAAAGCTGCCTCGACTAGTTTCCAAAATTGGCAGCTTGATTTATGTTTACCTTTCTTATCTTGCCTTCACTCTACCATCGTCATCGTACAGTTCTTCTTGACACACTAACTTACTTTGTTTTATTCTCCTTCAAACAAGATTTCATTGCCTTTACTTTTTTAGACCCATTATATTTATTATCTGTTTTCAGGTTTATTTATTAACGTATTTGGTATATTTCTTTGAAGTTTTATTTCCTGTGAATATTTCCTCACTAGGTATTTATTTTATCTGTTTAGAAATTCTTCATGATTCTGTTTACACGCCTTTTAAATTCCCTTAAAGTTCTTTTATAAGCTTCACTTCCTCGACCCAACTTTCTTCTCTGATCCATTTTCTTTAAGGTTTCATTTGAGATCCCGTCTGTTTTATCTTGGTTCTCTTTCGTCCTTTTTTCTTAATCTCTAATAATATTTCCTTCAATTAACTTCATTCCTGTTCTATTTCATTCTCTTCAAGTCTATCTCCTACAAGTGTAAACATCTATTTTGAGTTTCGATTTGAAAGTCGATTTCTACCTCTGTTTTCAGATACCCCGAATCCCATGTATCCGAGTATCCATGTATCCCCAAATCCCATGTATCCGAGTATCCATGTATCCCCGAATCCCATGTATCCGAGTATCCATGTATCCCCAAATCCCATGTATCGAACAGCAGTTACCTGACTGAAGCTTTGGGGAATTGTAAATGTAAACATGGGCTTGTAGGTAAATGTCCAGCAGGGTTTTTAGGACCAAACCTGGTATATCTGTGTCTAATTTGTACAGTATTTACCGACATTTAGATTAGGATGAAACTTTTATATAAACCTGTATCAAAATTATCACATTTGTACATTTCACTTCACTTCTAACACTTTCGCAACGATTATAGCGGCGTGTGTTGTGTTGTGTTTCCTTGATCGTGTGCGGTAAAAAAAAAAATCACATTCCGGTGTAGCCTCTGACTGGCCAGCTACACTGTGTATGGTGGTGTTTTTATTAAACCAAGTAACACAATAAGGTCGTGTGGATAGCTACTACCACAATCAACAACAATTTTAACCTACCACCCCCCCCCCCCCCCATTTCATTTTCAGCTGCTGACCAAGAGAGTTAAGTGAACACTTAGTTTTTCTTTCTTAAAATAAAACGGAAATGTAGAACATTGTATGATTCTTGTATACTTGACTTAATGTCTCATACTACAATAAGTAAATTCTTCACTTAAGTCACTGGTTAAAGAACTTCCATTCTCTCCAATATTCAAATAATCCTCATTAGAAACAACTATCACTTACCCTGACTAAAAAAAGAAACATATAAAATAATTAATATTCCGCCTTTGCTGAGTCAAGTACTTAACATTCCTCAGCGATAATACTATAATTAATGGCCACTGATCAGAGGAGATGAGGCTGTATCTTTGTTTCCTTTATGTATGAATAATTGTGTTCGACAATAGACCATCAATAGTTGTGATATACAATACAGCCAATTAGAATTGAGACAAAAGGAGAAAAAACATTTACAACACAGCCACATGCGTTCTTGCCTCCCTCCCCCCTTACCCTCCTCTCCATGAACGTCAGGACCACTACATGTCAGATGTATTTCATGTCACTGTAGTTCATATTTTTCTCACCAGATGGCAGAAAGCTACACCATCAGAGAGGAAGACTCAAAACATTTACAACAAATGTTATTCTAATGGTGGAATTTAATTGTTATTGTTTCATTGTTTTTGTGTTTTATTGAGATGTAAATATACAATAGAGAAAAAAGTATAGGAAATAGTAATGGAAGCGGACAGACAGACAGACTACTTCCCCATCCACTGAACGAGATACGAAATTATTCCCAGGTTATTTACTGTTATGGCTATCTGCTCTCTCAATCACTCTTCTGATCCCCAAATGTTATGTCCTCGTTTCCCCTCTCACTTCCCTCCCCTCATCTCTCCTCCCTTCCTCTCCTCTGTAATCAATCAGTTCCTTCCCTCCCCTTCTTTCCCTTCCTTCCTCTCTACATTCCTTTCCTTTCCTATCCTCCCCTCCACACTGTGCGTTATATGACATGGGTGTAGTTGGTGAGGAATATCTCCAGGTTTGTCCTTCCTTCTGTCCTTTCTTGGTTTTATATCCCTTGTGTACCCTGGAGACGAAACGCAACGCAACGTAACGCAACCTAAAGTAACCTAACCTACACAGAAAACAAGTGTAAACAGACCCCGGCTCTCACTAACATGGACCTTATACAACAACTTACATCACACTTTACAACGTACGATATTTTTTTTTTTTTTCAAAACTAAACCAACACACTGTGTCGGTAAGTCACCATCCTTGTCATACGAGTTGTTAATATAATTCTATGATCTATAGAAACACTTATTTGTTCACATTCAGTATTACAGGTGAAAATTGGTAGAGTTGAAGAAAAGTGTAATCGTGGGGGTTAATTATCAGGTAGGTAATGAAGCAGAGAGTGATGAAGAATTGCTCCGATAAAACAAACAAACACACATTGTAGTTGATTACCTTCCCTATTGGACCCGGGTTGTCAACACCGACCCTTACCTGCTGCCAAACTACGGCTGCTCCCATTAACCTGCCGGGTCCTAAATGACGGTCAGTGTCCAGGATCCCTTTACACAACTATCCAACAACTGCTTCACAAAAATACCTTCACCTCTCTCAGGCTTCTCATTACCTCAACATTTTAAGTTACATTCTTTATCATTAAAATTTATCTCAATCTGTCCATTACTTCAGTTAATCCCAAAATGTCCCACTGCAAATTTTTCATCTGTGAAAATACTTGCATAATTCCCACCATTTAACATGTCCTAACATTACGTATTTCCTTTCAGTGTTTATGTCTGATCATTCTCAAACTTCCCATAAGCCATCGGTGGACCACTGCCCACAAGTGGACGGCAACACAGACGCAGACCCAAGAGCAACGCCCCAAAGATCGTTGTCAGCTATAATCCATGGTTTTACTGGAACACATATTGAAATTCAGTAAAGTAAGAACCCTCGTGTCTTTCTTTACCAAGAGTGAACAAATTGCTTGAATACATTGTTCTCAAAGGGTTAAATCAGCTTACTAAAGAAGGTGACTCACCGTACTCAAGGGATTAAGATATTGTACTCATAGGAACAAATCATAATAATCAAGGGGTTATACCATGGTACTCAAAGGGTAAATCATCTTTCTCAAGGGGTTAAAATCATCGTCCTCAAGGGTTAAAGCAATAAGAAAAAGTTAGCAAGGAGTTACTAGGGTATAGGTCACATACCTCATTGTGGGTTAGTCATCAACCACCACCACACTTTAATGTTTCAAAAGATGACGAGGCTAATTGACAGTAAAGCTGTTCAAAATATGTTCACCATTATAGCTTATTAGAGAGTAATGTGGTGAGTCTTAACCAATATACTGGAACTCTGGATAATACTCCAGTATCAACAGCACGATGGTCCTCGTTAACGAGAGATATGAATTAGGTAAATGAATTGTAGCCAAGTCTATACTCAGCAGACCGTGAATATTAGTAACTAAAGCAGCGCATAAAATTTGTTGCCGAATATTGTTACTTTCAACAAAGGAATTAAGATATCCATAGTTTAGTGTAGAAATTAATAAAAATCACTTATCTTCAGGTGCTTCTTCAATGCTGATATATGTTACCGCCAGTTAATGATACAGCCAGCGCAGTAAAGTGTACATGTTTGATACCTGTAGTAACCACACTACCATGACCAGGATATAATTACCTCAAGTACTCACATTTAGGGAAATAATTGAAATTAAAATTTTGATAATAGTTGATAACTAGCTTATAATTATTCCCGCTTCTTCAGTGTAATCTTGACACAATAAGCCTGATATTGAGTCTTGACAGTGTAGGAAAATTACCAATATTTGTAAACATTGTTATGTAAAGTGGACTTGTCTAATATATTTTATGTACAGAGGGAAAACCTGTATATGGTGGTATAATGTTAATCTGTCGGGTCCAGACTTATGTTTCAGTTTTATCCTATTTGAACAATTAATACAATTTTATGACCATAGGATTAACCACAAATCTCTATTTAATTGCCGGGCTATTCCGAGAAATTCCAACTTCATCTAAATTCCATCGGCCAGGAGCGTGTATACTGTTATTGTACATTAATACACAATATTCCTGACGATTTTCAATAAATTGCCAATACGAGTCTCATTACTGCCAGAATATTTCGTATATTTCTGTCCTTTTTAGTGTTTGTCTCACCATTCTTATTCTTATCGTGTTTTAATGCTGTTGTTTTTATAAAGACATTATAGTTTTTGTCATATTTCATTGAGCACAACTTTATTTCTATCTAAATTTGTTAAAAGTGAGAATTACTTTTTTCAGAAGATTAGGCACTTGTTTTCTTCTCTAAATCGTTTAACATCAAATTTTACGGTCAATTACACGCCCTATTTTAGTGTCATCAGCAGATTTACTTATGTTGCTATCTATGCCTATATCTATGTCTTTTATGTATATAACAAATAGTAATTGTCCAAGTAATGAGCCTTAGGGTACTCCACTTCTAGTGACGTTTCCCTAATCGGATTTAGTGCCGTTAATGCTTACTCGCTTTTTCCTGTCCTGTAACCACGCCCTAATCCATTTTAGAATATCTCCAATTCCACGAGCCTCTAATTTTCAAATTAGTCTTTCGTGGGGGACTCTGTCGAAGGCTTTGCTAAAGTCGAGATATACCATATCATTAACGTGCCCGTCATCCATGCTGGGAATCATTGATCAATTTGTGCTTCTCCAGGTGGTTTCGAATAGAATTTGAAATGATTGCTTCCAGTAATTTGCCTACAATTGATGTTAGACTGATTGGACGGTAGTTAGAGGATAGTGATCTATCCCCCTTCTTGAAAATCGGTATTACATTCGCTATCCTCCAGGATTCTGGTACTACACCTGTTTTTAAGGACATGTTAAACAAATTTGCTAAGGGCATACTAAGCTCTTCCTTACATTCTTTTAATACTCTGGCAAATATCTCATCGGGACCAGGTGACTTATTTGGCTTTAGTTTGTCTATTTGCTTACTAAGATAGTTACTAGTCACTACTATCTCGCTTAATTTGTTTTCTTCACTGTCTCTGAATAGAGTCGGTGCCTCGGGTATCATGTTTAAATTTTCGGTGGTGAAAACTGTTGAAAAATATTTATTCAGATTATTGCTCATTTTTCCGTCGTTATCAGTTAGCTCGCCGGTATCTGACTGTATTGGTCCAATCTTATCTCGTGTTTTAGTTTGATACATTTGATAGAATCCCTTGGGGTTTGTCTTCGCCTCCCTTGCTATCCTCAGCTCATTATTCCTCTTTGCTTTCCTTATCTCGGTCTTAACCCTACCGGCCAATACCTTATAATAATCCCCCAGGTAAATTTTGCCACGATTTATCCTCCTACTTATGGCCTTCCTTTCATCAATAATGTTCTTTAAATAATTATTTTTCCATTTAGGGTCATTGTTGTTTGATATGAGTTTTTTGTATGGTATGTTCTACCTTTGTGCATTAAGTAACTCATTGTTTAAATTGTCGTGGAACTCGGCAACCTCAGATCTCGTTATCAGGTCGATTTCAATCGTCAGGTCCAAGTAGTTCACCCCCAAGCGTGATACCCCTTCTCTCAACTGCCTCTTCAAACTATCAAAGTTTGCCCTTCTGAAATCTGGGACTTTTGTGGAATTTTCCTTACGGCTGCCCTGAAAATCTAACTGGAATCTAATTTCTTTGTGATCGCTGTTAGCAAGTTCGTTCCCTACTTCGACATGACTAATGAGGTTTTCTCTGTTCGACAGAACTAAATTGAGTATATTATTACCCCGGGTGGGTTCGGTTATATGTATACTTAGGAAACAGTCCTGGATTGTTTCAAGAAAATCCTCTGATTCTGAGTTACCCGTAAGGTCAATCCAATCTATTTGGCCAAAGTTAAAGTCGCCTACTATACAGACTTTGTTGTGTATGGAAGCCCTGCGCATTTCATCCCAGATATGTCGCTCATTAACTCTATCAAGATTGGGAGGTCTATATATTACTCCTGTGATTAATTTTACCCTACTGTCGATCCAAATTGTCTTTGTATTCCGCTCAGTTTTTATTTCCTTATTTATTTCTCACTTCAGATTATCCCTGACATAGATTGCTACTCCGCCTCCTTTCCTAATCTGCCTATCGGTATGGAATAATTTGTTACCTGTAATTTGGTATTCGACAGGTAACTCACGTGCATTTTACAGATTATTTCTATCTCCTATAGAACTGAAGTTAGTAACATTTTAGACTGCACACGGACTTTATAGACACCCTATATATATTGCCTTTGCCAGGATTTCTCATTGGTAGAAAAACCTGCTCATAGCTTTGGGTCAGTTCAGATAAGTTTACATGGAATATTGTGTTGTGTGTAACATGACATAAACTAGTTAGGTGGCTTTCTTGTCATGTACGGGTATATATGGGCTACTTCAAGTTTTTACTAAGTTGATGAAAATATACTGAAATGAGGACAAAGATGAAGGTTATCCTACTGTAATAAAGACTCTAATAATATTATTGAAGTCTCAAGTTAAAGCTACAAGTTGAGTGTTTGCTCCTAAGACTATAAGTGGTTCATAAAGTGATCAATGTGAAACTGATAACTTATGATACTTTTTACAACACAACCATCATCGTTGTCACCTCCTAAATAAGACCAAAATAAGAACTTAAGAAAATATATATCTAACATCATTACAGTAATTAAACATTACTTGTTGAACCAAAAAATATAAAAACCAGCCCTCAGTAAAAATGAAACACTCAGCTTCAATGTCATATATATTCCTACGCTAGTTTCTGTACATATTTTTTTTCAGATACAATTCGAGGCAGGTAAATCCAATGTAATAAAAGGATGATCCATTTTGTTTAAGGAAAAACGTGATATAATCACATTTAAGTATTACAAAGTGTAGTGCGTAGGCCAGTGAAAGTGAAGAGATAATTTACTGACAACCGTTTTGACCTGAAAATACAATTCGAATAAATTCTAAGATACATGACTGAACCACCTACGAAGCATTCAGCGAAGTGGGCTTTTCTGATAATTGTAACAACTATACAATCAACGATATACTTTTGTTGATAACGAATTATATATATATATATATATATATATATATATATATATATATATATATATATATATATATATATATATATATATATATATATATATATATATATATGTGTGTGTGTGGCAATGATTAACCAAATTGCAATATACTCATGGAAAAATTCAATACATGCAAAAAATAAAACTCACAACTTTGGCCCCACTTCCACCTGGCGGAATAACTCAACGGCAAGAATTGTGTCACCCGGAGAGTGTATCGTCACAGCAACACTTCTGGGCTCGCCTACTACACGGACTACACGTTGCTAAGGCTGACCAGAGCGCACTACTTGTCAACGAGTGACGTCATCCAGAAACACGTCCTAATTAATTTTTCTACCTTGACGCTAATGATATAGGCAATGTAGTATAATCATAAAAAAAAGCATGAATTTTTCTACATACAGATTTGATTATACATTGTGTTACTAAGAAAAATAAATTGGAACCAAAAAGTGACAAACCCTATGAGCACTGCCCCTACTTCAATCCCAATATAAACCTTAACTAATTTCTATACCTCTGTTTAGTAAATATGTACAGTGAAAATTCCCTTAATCTATCTTTATCTCAATTAGGGATACACAAAGGACTAAAGCGGGAGACCATCGACTTATATCGTTTAATTAACCAGTTAACGTAATCTGGATATGAGTTCTAATAGTTTTTGTGACAGGTGAGGTTATAAATGTTACATCCCTGAGTTACGGTATATAAGCAGTTGTGTTGCTGTTAGGTGAGTGTAATGAGATAATCTTTATTATTTGGTCTTGGCTTTTTTAGTGTAGCAGTTCAATAATTGTTCTCTAGAGTTAATGATGTATTTATCAGTTTCATGTGTTACTGCCGGGGACTTTCCTTGCTACTGCCGGTGATTTTCCCAGCCCATTACCAGTGACTTTTCCTGCTACTGAGTGACTTTCCTTGCTACTGACGGTGATTTTACCTGCTACTGCCCATGACTTTCCCTGCCATTGCCGGTAACCTTCCCTGCTCGTAAGTGCTAATAACTCCTGTAGTACTGAATGGTAAATTAATTTCCTGACCTGGATAGAATTTGGCTGACCAAATTGTATTGTATTGTGTGACAGTAGTAGCTTGTGAGGCTGGGTGTTGAACTGCCTCACTATAAGGGTCGCTGCCCACGGTTGACTCTGGCAGATATTATTGTAATCCGCCGTGCATTAATGGTCTGTTTTACTTGATATTGTGTTGTGTTGCTGACCGTTGGCAATGAGCCTGTTGTGTTGAGGATTATTGTGTTGTATTGTGGTTGTGATTTATCTCATGATGGTGATACTGTAGTAGTTTGTTAATGATATTTTGTGCAAAGCATTTGACAGAGTACCGCATCAGAGGCTTCTTAAAAAAGTTATGGCTCATGGTATCGAGGGGAAAGTCTTAAATTGAATAAAATCATGGCTCACCGATAGAACGCAGAGGGTCAGCGTAGATGGTGATAAATCTGAGTGGGGCTGTGTAACCAGTGGGGTTCCCCAGGGGTCAGTACTAGGCCCACTCTTGTTCAAAATCTACATAAACGTTCTAGATACTGGGATCAGCAGTGACATAAGCAAGTTTGCGGATGACACCAAAATAGGGCGGCAGATTAATTCAGGGCAGGATGAAAATGCGCTACAAGAGGATTTAAATAAACTGCAGGAGTGGTCAGAAAAACGGCAAATGAAATTCAACACCAAAAAGTGCAGCGTAATTAATATTGGAAGAACAAATACTGTCAATGTATACAGCCTTAACAACATCAACCTAGAGAAGTCGACTTGTGAAAGAGACTTAGGGGTACCTGTAAGCCCGGACCTACGGCCTAGAAAACAGTGCGTTAATGTTCGAAATAAGGCAAACAGAGGATTAGGTTTTATATCTAGAAGTGTAAGTAATAAGAGTACAGTGGTCTTATTGCAACTATATCTTGCGCTAGTCAGGCCGCACCTCAATTATGCGGTTCAGTTCTGGTGCCCTTATTATAGAATGGATATCAATTCACTGGAATCGGTGCAGCGAAGAATGGCGAAAATGATTCCGGGACTTAGAAACCTTCCATATCAAGATGGGTTAAAGAAACTAAACTTGCATTCTCTAGAAAGACGAAGAGTGCGGGGAGATATGATAGAAGTATTTAAGTGGGTGAAAGGAATCAATAAAGGAGATATAGATAAAGTTCTTATAATATCCGAGCAGGATAGGACTCGTAGCAACGGATTTAAGTTGGATAAGTTTAGGTTTAGGAGGGAGATAGGAAGGAACTGGTTCACAAATAGGGTGGTGGACGAGTGGAACAAGCTTAGCAACTTTATAGTAAGTGCTGGAACGTTGGAAATTTTTAAAAGGAGGCTAGATAGATCCATGGATGATAGAGTGGTAGTAACTCTCGAAGGGAGCTGCCATGCACAGGCCAACCGGCCTATTGCAGACTCCTAATTTTCTTATGTTCTATGTTCTTATGTGTGTGATCCTTGCTGTTTTATGTTACTTGTGACCCTCTAAGTTACCCTCTTAAGCTGCTTAATTTTGATAATCTGTTTTACTAATAGATGCTGATGACCCGAGTAGTACAGAATGTGCTGCTTGATATACTTCATTATATACCAAAGTTTAATTCTCCGACACACCAGGGAGACGGATGACAGCGGCACAGTGGCTGAGAGGCGCTTGTCTGTATGACCGTCACTAAATACAGACCAGTTAGATTTTTCTCCTATATTGAAAGCAAAAACTAACATATCACAACAGTATATCTCAATTATCACAAAGTCTTCATGTTTAGTGATATACTGCACTCTATATACTGTGGCTGTATTTCTGAAGCAACTGGTTAAAACTGTAAGGTGTGTGTTTATATGGACGCGTATAAAAAAAAAGTTAATACATTTAAAATAATAGTTGTTGATTCTCCGGCTACAACCAGTTGGTTACCTGTTGTTTAGTTGGTGTTTTACTTCGTGTTAGGTGTGTCGGTAGAGAGGAGGGGGGTAGTAGTCCCATGAGGATGTTCAACTTGTGGGAATAAATACGAATTCTAAAATTGTGGCAGTTGACTCTTTTGACTCAAGCGAGTTACCAGATGAAATTTACATCTCCCGTTGGAAGTGTTAGAATTAAACGAAATCTTCCCAATAATAATAATAGACAATGTACTGTGTTAAGTGATGAGGAGGTTTGCAAAAGTAAGAGACAAACCCAAAAGTCTATTGACCACGAATGGGTTTATTATCGCATTAGACTATAATTATACTGTATATTGGAGATCCATATAATATATGGGAACAAAATAAGTTGAAGAACACTTTTTATCGAATTGTTCATCTCTTTACTTAGTATCTACATTGCTAACATTAGGATCTTCCTATACACTGTAAGCGTGAGAACATTGTCAGTATAGTCCAATTTACTGATTACAAAATTACCGATACAATCAGTTACTATAGCTCAGGCAGTGAGAGACTAAGGACTGTAGAGGAAGCGCATCCATCATACTGTTAGTTTCAAATTGATACATTCCAGACATGAGATTCTTTAAAAAAAATATGTAGCGGAAGGTTATGTAATTATTAGACTTTTGTGGCGAGCTTTTGGTTATGTTGATTTTTATTTGCTGTTGTAGATAACACTATAAAGAAAGTTTTGATGGAACATTTAATTAAAGATGATTTTTGTTTTCAGTGAAATGTGTAATTACTACACAGCAAGATGGTTTAATGGCCGCTTCGTAGTTCTTTTAAACCAATGACATAGAGACTACTTATTGTCAAGTAATCTGAGTCGAAAAGAAAATACCAAAATATGTTGAGCAAAATCTTCAAATTATTCACGGGATATAATGTATTTATATTTGGCATATTAATAGCTTAGTAAATAGTTGCAAACGACATATACAATAAATATACCTTTATTTATTTAGTTTGTCAGCAGAGACGAGAAAGTCGCGACAGTTGATGGAAGGGAAACTTTAATTTACTAAATAGAACAAACCTGTCATGAGAGAGAATATACCACCGATATTTTTTTCCCATATTACAGCTACACACAGCTGCAGTATATATGTGTGTTTTGGATAATAGAAATGAAAGGGGAGAAACTTTCTTGATTTTCTAACAACAAAAAAACTGCAAATTCATGGTTTGTTGTCAGCCGAGGAACATTTGTTGACGAATATCAACACCAGGATAATTGACGTTATGTTATGTACGTGATTTATTGACTCCGCGGTAATTTACTCATTCGAGAGATGTTGTGGAACATAATTTATGTGCAAATGTGAGTGTTGACGAAGGGCGGGTTGAGAACAGCAAGAGAGATATGACGTGTTGCTGGTAACTAGTTGTAAGATATTCACATATTTCAAGATGACACACACACACACACACACACTCTCCATCATCTATGGATTTCAACCCCTCGAAAATGTTATATTTGTATGAACCGAGACCTTAATTTATAGATAAAGTATAATAAAAATTGTACTTATGCTCAGGTTTATTTAAATAAATGTTAAAAGTGCGATTAGACTCGTTCTCGGGGGGCAGGTACTGGTCTCGAATAGTCGGTCTCTGTCTCTTATTTAGTGGTCTCGACTATATTATTTGTGTGGATGCAGCACAGTGAAGTCTAAATCTTCAGTACACAATCTTCAGGACCTTTACTATCCCCAACTGCGGAGTTAGGTACGCAATTGCAGCTAGATGGACTGGGTGTGTGCCTCGGGATCGAACCAGCGAGCACTTTATCCACTCGACCGACGCATCCTTGTAGTTAGAGTAAAATTTAAGATATTAAAAGGAAAATAAGTCGAATAAAATCTCGTGGGGTAGTGAGATGCCGATAAGGGGCAGACATAGAATTGGAAATGAAAACCCAAAAGATTTTCAATATTATTGAAGGGAAGACTTGGGGGTAGGAGAGGACAGAGCAGTACTGGAGTGAACTGATAGAAATAATATTTGAGAGCGGGAAGACTTATAAGATAAAAACAGAAAATGGAATGGAAAAAAAATATTGGCTGTAGAAAATGAAGCTTTATAATTAAACTAAAAAGTGATAAAGGTAAAACTAGCTGTAAGGAGGTAGAAGATGATGGCAAAATATTAACACAAAGGTACAGAATGTTTACGAGAAAGGAATTACTGTAGAAGAAAGGTGGCGAGAAATGGACAGTGATAAATATTACTATGGCCATTTTACAGGCAAATTTGGGTGTTACAGGCACTCAAATAGCGTTGGTGTCATTTCATCAGCAAATTCGAGTGTTTTAGGCACCCTTGGTGTCAGTTTACTTGGACAAAATTCCCGTTTTCTATGATAAAATTTTCACGTTTTCTTTGATAAAATATTCCTGCATTCTGTTTCAACGATTTTTTTTCAATATCTCATTATACTGTATGTACTGCTGAACATGCTGATCTGTGTAATTACTTGACAAAATGGCATCTCAATAAATTTAATGACTTTTCTAATGCTAATTTCTTCTCTAACGCCAATGGTCTTCAAGGTCACTTTTCGGTGTTTATGTGTTCTTCTGGATGTACAGTCCTTTTCACTAGTGCTTTTACAGGGACTCGTCAGGTTTTGTGCAGTGTGGCAGCTCTGTCTTTGTTTACATTCGACAAAAGGAAACTCGCAATGGTAAACATACTATGGAATCAGAGTTAAATAATATTAATGTAATATTTTGTGGAATGTTTATATGTTTAATAAGAAATGCATTAATTAGACTGTTACAGAGTTGTAAAGTAACGAAATATTTTTGGGTATCTACTTTTTAAAAAGTACAAACAAAAAAATAATACATAAGAACATAAGAATGGAGGAAACTGCAGCGGGCTTATTGGCCCATACTGGGCAGTTCCGTTTACACCCAACCCCTATCGCTCAAACATCCATCCAACCTATGATTGAAGCTATCCAGCTTATTCTAGTTAATGATGATGTTTGGTAACTTGTTCCACTCATCCACTACTCTATTTCCAAGCCAATGTTTACCTCTTTGGCGCCCAAATCTAAATTTGTCTAATCTAACCCATTGCTGCGAGTTCACTACTGTTTGGATAGTTTGAGTACCTTTGTTATATCACCTTTGTTAAGCCCTGACTTCCGTTTATACACCTCGATCATATCGCCCATCACTCTACGTCTCTCGAGGAAGTGCAAATTAAGATGTTTTGACCTATCTTTGTACTCAAGGTTCGTTAAGCCCGGGATTAGTCCTGTCATTCTCTTCTGAGTTCTTTCTAAAAGATTCTACTGTATATCCATTCTGTAGTACGGTGACCAGAACTGAACTGCGTAATCCAAGTGAGGTCTGACAAGCGCAAGATCTAGATTTAGGATAACCTCGCTAGTCTTGTAACTAACACTCCTTTGTATGAACCCAAGTACTTTGTTAGTTTTTTCGAGAGAATACACATTGTTGTCTTGATTTAAAATTATTAATTATCATTACTCTTAAATCTCTCTCTCACAGTAGGGTTTCTTTATAACATCGTTGTTCATCTGATACCTGGTTTCTCTGTTTACATCTCCTAGACTAAGTACTTTACTTCTGTCCACAATACATTTCATCTGCCATTTTTCAGATCATGCAAATTTTTTTTTTAGATCTTCCTGTAGTTTTGCAAAGTCCTCGTCAGATTTAATTACACGCCCTATTTTAGTGTCATCAGCGGATTTACTTATTCTGCTATCTATGCCTATATCTATGCCGTTTATGTATATAATAAATAGTAATTGTCCAAGTAATGAGCCTTAGGGTACTCCACTACTAGTGACGTTACCCTAATCGGATTTAGTGCCGTTAATGCTTACCGGCTTTTTCCTGTCCTGTAACCACGCCCTAATCCATTTTAGAATATCTCCAATTCCATGAGCCTCCACTTTTCAAATTAGTCTTTCGTGGGGGACTCTGTCGAAGGCTTTGCTAAAATCGAGATATACCACATCACAAACGACCCCGTCATCCATGTTGGGAATCATTTATAAACTTGTGCTTCTTCAGGTGATTTCGAATAGAATTTTAAACTATTGTTTCCAGCAATTTGCCTACAATTGATGTTAAACTGATTGGACGGTAGTTAAAGGATAGTGATTTATCTCCCGTCTTGAAAATCGGTATTACGTTTGCTATCCTCTAGGATTCTGGTACTACACCCATTTTTAATAACATGTTAAACAAATTTGCTTGGGGTATACTAAGCTCTCCCTTACATTCCTTTAGCACTCTGGCAATTCTTTTACTTAAGTATGGCTTTCTAGTACTTTTACTCCAATGCAATTGAAAAAAAATTCGTTACTCGTTAAATGTCGGGAAACAATGGCAAAGGAAAAAATGGCAATAAGAAAATGTGGCACCGGAAAAAAAGGCATAATCATCAGACTAGGATAAAATGGCACATTAATATTTACCGACATGTTTTCGCTAAAATTGTATAACGTTTGTTACTGAAACTTACTTAGAGTTATATCAACGTCATAACTTAAACATTTATTACCTTTAACTAAAACATTCTATTTTATGTTAGTAAAAACTATTACACAAATGAATTACAAAATTAAAAATGTCACATTGCATATTATTGTTTAAGATTTCCAACGAATGCTATAGCCAGCGCCTTGCAAAATCTCTTGGACTGACTTGCGACCAGCTTGGCGGTTCTGGCAGAGGTTCTTGTAAACTCGTTTTTGGCGCTACCTGGGTGGCTCACCACGAGATTCTTTGATGATTTGAGATGATACAACAGTATGGTCATCTTGGATCCACTGGATGGAACGCCAGATAGTTGAGTGGGTGTGCCTAACCAACTTGGTAGTAGAGGAAGTAAAGAAAGCTTTGAAAGGAATGAGTAAGGGCAAAGCAGGAGGGGAAGATGACTTAACCACTGACTTGATCAAAGTTGCAGGAAATTTTGTGTTAGGTAAACTCGTAAAACTCTATACAAAATGTTTACAGACCCATACTGTACCAAAAGCCTGGAAGAATGTAACAAAGATCTAAAGAACTATCGACCGATAAGGCTGCTTTCAGTAGTTTACAAGCTCTTTACAAGAGTAATTACAAATAGAATATGCGCTGTACTCGACTTCAACCAGCCAAGATACTGATCACATCCATACCATCAATTAAGTTATGGAAAATCTTCTGAATTTAACAAACCAATAAGCATGGACTAACAATGGATGATGATGATGATAATGCCCAACCAACCTGCTGTATCGGTTGTTCCACCCCTCACAAGGGTTGCTCGTGCGTGATTCATCCTTGAGCGTTGCTTTATGAACGTTCCACATTTCTAGGGGGTTCCGTGGAGGGATGCGACGCAGATGTACTGCCTGGACCTGGTCATCGTCATGCAATTGCCGGGTTCGTCGATAACTACCGGTCACGTAGGACTCTGGTCGAAGTATGTGAGGAAGGTCTCCATGCCTTCTGGTGTGTGGTCTCTGAGGTAATCAATGCCAGCAGGAATATCTTCAAGAGGGAGGAGAGCTAAACTGTCTACGATCCCACAGAACAGCTTGACGTCCTCACTGTCCTTGTAGATCGTCTCTAGGCCAAGTTCTTGTATCTTTCTCCAGGATGCCTGTGTCAAATGATAGAAGCAACCACGACAATCTAACATAACAGTTGAAGGGTCTGGGTAGAGAAAGTACACACTACATTTGTCAAGAGCAGCCTTGAACAGCTCCTCATAAGTGTCTTGAGATTTGTGCTGCAGGAATGCATATACAACGGGGACCTGTAAGTGTGATGTCATAGGCATAACTGTGCGGATATGCTGGAATCTAGAATGTGTGTCCAGCTCGATTTTCAAATGGAGAGTCTTGTTGGAGCTTCCCTCTTACAGGATACATATCTAATTAACATACACACAACAACAGTGATTTAATTGATAAACTCAAGAAACACAATGAACCGTGTGAATTAATAAGCTATGATGTGTATACAGTATATATATATATATATATATATATATATATATATTATATATATATATATATATATATATATATATATATATATATATATATGTAATAGTCAGAAATTTCAGAGTAATTTCAAATGCCCCGCCATTAGCGATACTGAGCGTTCAAGGTCATCTGAGGGGAGAGAGCGCTTCCTGCTCATAGCGAGAGATGGTGGAACTAGGCCTATATGACATTAAATGTAGTTTACCGATTTAATAATGATGCGATTCATGAAGTAAGGGACTATTATTGAATTTTGAATTATTATAGATCGTTTATCCGTCTGAATAATGTTACGGGTGTCCCAAGGAGTTATTAGTTAGGTGGAAAATATGTCACGTAGACCTAAGTTAACGCCTTGAGAAGAGACGCCACGCTGGCTAGGCCCCAGTCCCGGAGAGCATTCACACAGACAAGACGTTCCTGCGCGTCCGTCACAGAAATAGTCACATGGCCTAGTCACCTGTGCTGCGTTATTGCAGTATAACAAGTAAGTCTCATTCGATCTCAGACAGGGTTAGATAGGGCAGTGATAAAGTAAACTAGAGCTAACAGTGAGTTCATTTCAGGGTTTCCGTCAGAACCCACTTGACTGGAGTTGACCGGAGTTGACTGCGAGAGATTGACTGCCGTTTGAGACTGCCGTTGATGATTGAGGGTGGCGATTGTCGCCATTGGACCGATCAGTGTAGGCCTGTCACTGTTTAGCGGGGGTAGCAAAGGATCTCTTGAGTGAACGAGTGCTCCCGACAACTAAAACGACACGGGACCAGCATCAGCAGTGGGTGATCAGTTCTTACCACTCCGGTGCACAACACCACATGTCCCGAGCAGCTAGTGAAACCCTCTTGCTAACGGGAAGCTAAAGTTTCTCTCAACTGTACAAGGTCTGATTGGCTCACTCCCTCCGCTTTATGGACGCACTGGGAGTACACTGAGGCTATCTGAGTAAACTAATGGTCACACACTGAGACCGTGAGTCTAGGTCTCTAGGAGATACCTAGAGGAACATTTTCCCTCCCTTATTACAGGTGTAGTTAACACCATTCCTCAGACTGATATTATCTTGACGTGTGTAGTTAATAGTTTCTAAATAATTTTGATAATATTGTTTTTGAATGTTTGTGCCATTAAGTGGAACCAGAGTGATACTGTGATTTGATTCTTTTAATGCATCTAATTTTTCTTCATAATTCTGATCTCAGGTATAACCTTGTTCCCCAGAGTAGTGGTTAGGTTAGGAAGTGTGCATCTGTTGGTGTAACATAATTATGTTGAGTGCCCTTAAGGCCTATTCATTGTAGAGTGTTTAATTTCTTAATTTTTATTACCATTTCCTCAGTGACTGATATTATTCTGTTGAAAGCCCTTAAGGCCTATTCATTGTAGAGTGTTTAATTTCTATTTTTTTAATACCATTTCCTAAGTGACTGATATTATTTTGTGAAAGGCCTGTCTCATGTGTGCAAGCAACATTTCTTAATACTTCAAATGTATTGTTGCCTGAGTTTCTAATAATTTCTATATCTTGTATAACTTTTATTCCCCAGAGTAGTGTTTTAAGTTCAAGTTAAGAGGTGCGCATATTGGTGTACCATTATTGATTGTGTTTGTAGAGTTGGAGGGAATATAAGTGTCTAAATTTTACAGTGTGTCTCACTCATCCTAGTCACAGACGTTATCCTTCCACGGGTCACGGACAATTCATTTTGTTTAGTAGATTTAAGTGTTCTTGTGCTGGTTCGGGATTTTTCTCAAAGGGGCGCTTCCACTGCCATTACCATCTATTAAATTTTAATAAACCCCAAGTCAAGTGAGAAATTAAAGTCCAGTAAATTCCGACCGGTTACATATACATATGTATATATATATATATATATATATATATATATATATATATATATATATATATATGTATATATACTTCATTTTTAGTCCATTTAACACGCGGACTTTGAACATATAGTCAACGACCTCACCAGCAAGGAATCGAACCCTCGACCTACTGGGTGGCCCTAGGGAACGCTTACCGGCTAGCCCACAAGGACACTAAAAGCAGTTCTAGACTCTGTTATATTTCACACAAAGCCTGTTCATCGAGCTGATGGCGCCGTGAACCTCATTGGGAAACTGCCCGTGCCTCGTATGTGGTGTCAGTAGCATTTTACCGAATCCAGCTGGTATGAAACGCGAGGTACATATATATACTTCATTTTTAGTCCATTTAACACGCGGACTTTGAACATATAGTCAACGACCACACCAGCAAGGAATCGAACCCTCGACCTACTGGGTGGCCCTAGGGAACGCTTACCGGCTAGCCCACAAGGACACTAAAAGCAGTTCTAGACTCTGTTATATTTCACACAAAGCCTGTTCATCGAGCTGATGGCGCCGTGAACCGCATTGGGAAACTGCCCGTGCCTCGTATGTGGTGTCAGTAGCATTTTACCGAATCCAGCTGGTATGAAACGCGAGGTACATATATAGACTTCATTTTTAGTCCATTTAACACGCGGACTTTGAACATATAGTCAACGACCTCACCAGCAAGGAATCGAACCCTCGACCTACTGGGTGGCCCTAGGGAACGCTTACCGGCTAGCCCACAAGGACACTAAAAGCAGTTCTAGACTCTGTTATATTTCACACAAAGCCTGTTCATCGAGCTGATGGCGCCGTGAACCTCATTGGGAAACTGCTCGTGCCTCGTATGTGGTGTCAGTAGCATTTTACCGAATCCAGCTGGTATGAAACGCGAGGTACATATATATACTTCATTTTTAGTCCATTTAACACGCGGACTTTGAACATATAGTCAACGACCTCACCAGCAAGGAATCGAACCGTCGACCTACTGGGTGGCCCTAGGGAACGCTTACCGGCTAGCCCACAAGGACACTAAAAGCAATTCTAGACTTTGTTATATTTCACACAAAGCCTGTTCATCGAGCTGATGGCGCCGTGAACCTCATTGGGAAACTGCCCGTGCCTCGTATGTGGTGTCAGTAGCATTTTACCGAATCCAGCTGGTATGAAACGCGAGGTACATATATATACTTCATTAGTCCATTTCACTGCCCGTCTCGAAAGACGACTTCATCGAACTCATCAAACTATGTATTAAGGATTGCAAATTCGAATTCAATGGGGAATATTATGCTCAAAAATTTGGTATGGCAATGGGTAATCCACTCTCACCTGTATTAAGCAACCTATATATGGAATTCTTTGAAAAGAAACTATTAAGTAATATTTTACCACCCTCAGCAGCCTGGTTTAGATATGTTGATGATGTATTATGTCTCTGGCCATGTAATGAGGACCTAAAAGTTTTCCTACCACAACTTAACAACTTAGCCCCCTCGATCAAATTCACTGTGGAATTAGAGCAAGACTGTAAATTGCCATTCCTAGACTGTCTGATACACAGAATAGGTAACACTTTTAAGTTCAGTATTTATGGAAAACCAACCAATGTGTGTTCATACATCCATTATTATTCTGCCCACCATAATAAAGTCAAACAGTCAGTATTTACTACAATGTTTTTACGTGCCTTGAGAATTTGCAGTCCGGAATTCATCGATGAGGAATACAAATATATATATAATATTGGCTCAAACCTTAAATACCCTAGATCTTTCATAGACAAATGCTTAAACATTACTAAGAAAACTTTTTATAGAACTGATCCCAAGCCCACCCATGACCATAAGAACATCTTAATATTACCATTTCACAAAAATTTCTCACACATTCCGGCACAGCTAAAAACCTGGAACGTCAATGTGGCATTTAAAAACTCATGCACTGTTAAACAAATGTTAATCAAGAACTCCCCCAACAACACAATTGGTTGCATTTATAAAGTTCCTTGCAAGGAATGTAATATGTTTTACTTAGGCCAGACAGGTAAAGATCTTGTAACTAGAATTAAACAACACAAATACAGTGTTAGGACAGGCCAGGAATCCAATGCTCTGTTTGTTCATTTGAGGGATAACAAGCATTGCATTGACTGGGATAATGCCTCCTCAATATTACCATGTAATTCAATTGATAGTAGGAACATCATAGAATCTAGTCTTAATAAACATACCGAAGCATTCAACATGAATTTGAGTAACGGCATGTACAAGCTGGACAACTTTGTAATTAAGAAGATCTGTGATCAGGTGAGAGGGCGGGTCACTGTCCCATCTGACCCAACCACCAACCGTTGTGTGCTATTTAAAGATTAGTAGGGTCATTACCTAATTACCTGACCATTGTGGACCTGGTCTCACTCTCCTCTGTATATATTCACCTTGTTTTTGCATTACTCTCTAGTCTGTACTCACCCCTGAAGATGTGAATTACACGAAAGCGCTTGGGAACTTCGTGTTTTCTTCTTTCCTGGTGGTTATCAGCATATACCTAGATCACGCGCACCTACAGTGATTTACTTGCATATATATATATATATATATATACATATATATATATATATATATATATATATATATATATATATATATATATATTCATATATATATATACATATATATATATATATATATATATATATATATATATATATATATATATATATATATATATATATATATATGTATATATATATATATATATATATATAGCCGGTCGGAATTCTCTCACTTGACTTGTTTTTTTTTTTATTATAGTGGATGGAAATGCAGTGGAAGCGCCCCTTGGAGAAAAACCCGAATCAGCACAAACACCATGAACAAAAAATGTATTCTAAGTGACCCGTGGAAAGATAGCACCTGTGATTGGGGTGAATGAGACGCACTGTAAAATTTGACACTTCTATTCCCTCCAACATTACAACCACAATCGATAATGGTACACCAACATATGCGCACCTCTTAGCCTGGCTTAAAACACTACACTGGGGAACAAAAGTTATACATGATATCAAAACAGGTACAAACCTAGAAAACAATAAATTCAAAGTATTAAAAAATGTTGCTTACACACATGAACAGGCCTTAAGGGCACTCAACAAAATAATATCAGCCATTGAGAAAATGGTATAGAAAATATTAATAAATCATTAACTACACACATGGATCAATCACAGCCTGTCTGGGGTGACACTCAACTTCTACAATCCTGATTGCCCAATACCCAAAAGGTGTCACTACTAGTCTGTCAAGGAAGCCAGCATATATAAGAAACCAGAGAAAATCACTCATGACTCATCAGGCAGGCGGGGGCTCTGCTGTGTTTATTCTGTAATTCCTCTAGAACTCAGGAGTCATGAATGTTTTTCTCCACCAATACCCGTAAAACATGCTCCTTAGTCTCACACATGGGTCCCGAATGCACCCGTATTTTATTAAGGCACTAACAAGCCCTTCACAACTTTTTAGAGGAATTCTTACACCTCACGCGTGAAAATCAACCATGAGGAGCATTGTTCTCACACCTGGACTTGGGAAATTTTTACACACCTTACCACCCTTTTCCTTAACATGCATCACACACGCTCACAACACAGCCATACTGGGAGGAGAAAAGTGTCTCTGAGTATCCACCAGACTCCTGGTCTCAGTGTGTGACTGTTCACTCACTCAGACTGCCTCAGTTTACACTCAGTACAACCATGGACAGGAAGAGAGGAAAACATCAGCTGAGGGAATGGTTCTGTTTTCCCATCTGGTAGATAATACTTCTAACTGACCGAAGACACGTGGTGTTGTGAACCCACGTGGGAAGAACTGATCAACCAATGCTGATGCTCGTCCCACGTAGTTTTAGTTGTCGGGAGCACTCGTTCACTCAAGAGATCCCAGCTAAAACCTTGCTAACCAGTGACAAGCCTGCTCTGATCGTTCCAATCGCGACAATCGCCAATCATCAACCGTCAACCGTCACACCCAGTAGGTCGAGGGTTCGATTCCTTGCTGGTGAGGTCGTTGATTATATGTTCAAAGTCCGCGTGTTATATGGACTAAAAATGAAGTATATATATGTACCTCGCGTTTCATACCAGCTGGATTCGGTAAAATGCTACTGACACCACATAAGAGGCACGGGCAGTTTCCCAATGAGGTTCACGGCGCCATCAGCTCGATGAACAGGCTTTGTGTGAAATATAACAGAGTCTAGAACTGCTTTTAGTGTCCTTGTGGCCTAGCCGGTAAGCGTTCCCTAGTCACACCCAGTAAGTCGAGGGTTCGATTCCTTGCTGGTGAGGCCGTTGATTTTATATATATATATATATATATATATATATATATATATATATATATATATATATATATATATATCACATACTTAAGTGAATCACTGAATACACAATTCCAATTAGAGATAATAGAACAATTACTGGAGTCATTAGTATAATGAAATGTTTCGGAACTTGTTTTACGGTCAGTTAAATATGACGAATTATATGAGTGTTTCGTGCACAGGTTATAGGTTGGTCATTATGCTGCCTGCATGAGCACTGGGCCTAATGTGTCCACACATACTCCTCTATATTTGTACAGGGAGACTCAAAGGCCAGGAGACAAATTTATATTTCATTAAATAAAAAAATAATGAAACGAACAACGAAAACATAGTTAATATTCATATTGTATATATTTCCGTACTGTATATCTTAAAATACAAATACTTTTTGCTGTTAACTGTTGTAATAGAATAATTTAATTTATCACGAATTATTTACATATATATTCAATATAAATTGTGTGAAGTTAGTGCATTGTAAATGGTGTTATAGTGTTAATAAAAAGACGGTGAATTAAGGCACGAGAAATAATTGTGGATGTTTCATAGCGAGTAACGTGTGTGTGTGTGTGTGTGTGTGTCCTAAGTACGATGGTTGCACAAAATGACTGGCTTTGATATTATTGATCTATTTGACAGATACCTGGCGACTTCTACGCCATCTGTCAACAAGTTAATAAGTTTCGCGGCAAATTTCATCCTACCTGAGTGACCAGGAACAAATACAGAGCTTTTCATCTCGTTCAAACACAAAAATATATAGTCAAATATTTAAATAATACCAATTATGATAATTTTCTGCGACATGAATGAATTTTTTAGAAACAACTCTTAAAGTTTTGGATACATTAATTACAAACCTAAAACTTCCATGAAGATTAAAGAATAAAGTCCAAGTGGATCCCATCAGCCGAACGATTGTTAGAGGCATTATAGATACAGTACACTGTATACTAAGCCTTCACAGTAGACGTTAAAGGCTGCACTCGGCTGCCTTGGGTTAGGTACTCATTTACACCCAGGTGTACTGGTGTTTGATGTAATAATTGTGTTTATCTATTAATTACAGTAAGAGTGAGGAGGGAAGGGGAGACGTTTACCCCCAGACGCCCCCCCCCCCGCCCCCCCCCCCCCCCCCCCCCCCCCCCCCCGTTTGGTGTTCCTCCGCACCACTAGTCAGGGGGAGAATAATATCAGAGATAGGAGAGAGAGAGAGAGAAGAAAAGACAGAGAGAGGTATTCACTTATGTGTTCGTCAAATGGTAACAACCTTATCCACAAACCAGCCACACACAAACTCCCATAGTCTATCCCACACTTACCCTTACCAAGACTTCCCCATCTGTAGAGCACCTCACCAACGCTGGCTTTTACACCATTCACAGGGAACATACAGAATCAAGTCGCTGGTCACACTCAACACATGGTCACAGGATGAAGACTCATTGCTGATCAGAGCCTTCATATTACCAAAGGTCTTACAGCCATATTATTAAACAACATCTACCCCTTCCAACGAAGAATATTATCGAAGGTATTTTTTATCAAGCGGTATTTTTAAACGCTCGAACCTCTTCCACTTCGTGCGGGATGATTTTTTTAGGTCTGGTAATACTGTCTCCTTCGCTGATGCATTATGGTCGTCTTTTCGCTGATGCATTATGGGTCCTGTGTGTGTTTGTTTACCTTCGTTGGCGCCAAATTTAGTATTGTAGCAGCTCTCGTCAGGGATATGTTTTCCTCCAAAGTTTCCCGGGATTTCTTAGTTTATTTGATTGGAGAGGAGAAAATTTTGCACAATAAAAGTACTTGTGGGAAGCTTGTTGCATTAAAGAAACAAGCATGGTTACGAATTGCAACATGTTTAGATGCTGAGGGATATGGATTGGTATAATGAGACAAAACTCACCAGAAGAAGATATTGCATATAGGTAGAATATTTATAGTAGGAGGATGTAAAGACAGGAAGTTGGGTAGCGTGGCCGAGATGTTATTTACTCAGCGTCAATACGCTTATCTTATCTCGTATGTCAATACACATATATTACGTTCTTAAAGGGACAACTTGTTAAACACCTCTTCGATACAACTATTTATTAATTCACTCAATGACATGGACACGTTAATATCATTATTATATCGGGGTAGGACACGTTAATATCATTATTATATCGGGGTACTACATATTATGTTCACTGCTATTAAATCTTGATATTCCAAACTTTCTGCTAGTTCCTTTTCGATGGAGAGCATAGCCAATGCATTCAATCTCTCTTCAGACGTAGTTGTTCTTAGATATTTTTTTATTAATTTCAGCTTGGAAAAACTCTGCTCCCCTGATGCCACTGTGACTGGAACTGTCAATAAAATCCGATATGCTATTTCTGCCTTAAGGACTTGAGAATCTGAAGGACTTGAAGTGCACTGTTTGTTTCTTGAGGAATAAGTTCTTGGAGTACTCGAAGCTCTGAGCACAGGTCTGCACAATCAATATCGTGAGAATTTCCAACACTCAATGAATTATCCAAAGCTATACATCGCTCTTTCATGATGTAGTCTTCTTTCATATCTCAAAATACATGTTAGGGTATTACATCTTTTTATTGTACATCAACAACATCAACCACATCAGTACATTAGTGGGGTCGAGCACAGCTCACGTCTTCCATCCAGCTGAAAAATAGTGGATGCCGGCAGTACAGCAGCTGTGGTGGGTTGGTCCTTCTTCTAATCCACCTCTTCATCGTCGACTTTCTTCTAATGTCAGCATAGCACTCCTCCTGTCTTCTTTCTTCACATAGCACCTCTAAAAATTTACTTTTGCCAATTCAACCTGTTAGTTAAAAACACCGGGGAAATATAAATTTTCACATGTTTCCAATGTAATTAAAAAATAATAATAATGTACAGTAATGCATAAAATAATAGGAAATGGCCTTTAAGGGCTAATATGCCTTTATTATATTGTCTTAGGTTAAAAATTTTTGTTTTCAGAGAAAACATATTTATAAACGGCCCAATTTCAATATGTTTTATAGTGAGACGGTCGTATTTATGGCAAATGTTGGAAAAGGTGTTAGAGTATTTGTAAGTTAAAGTAAAGTTAAGTTAACCTAACCTAGCATAAATTATCACTTGCCGTGGGCGAACTTACTATTACTGAGACGGGGGAAGCTGCTGTGAAGTCCTCTATATTAGCCAAAATATTGTATCATATATGCTTAAGGCACATTTTCATTAAATAATCAAACACCAGCTTCCAGTGAACTTGTTTTATTATGCACCTAATTCAGCCAAATGGAAGTTTACCAAAACGAAGTAATGTAATTGGTGATGAAAAATTAGAGCCTGCAGTATTTCACATATTATATCATGATCCACTGTATCAAAGGTGTTTTTGTATGTAATATTACCACCCTTGTGATAATGCCCTCCCAGTGAAATTTGCCACTACCCATTTTGATATTTTTAGGCATAAACCTCCCCTGTTTATATTTTCAAGATAGAAACTCACTTATAAAACTGCTAATAAGTTGCATTAAGTAACTTAAATGGACTTACTTTATTAATATATGCAGCATAAAGTTTTGAGATGATTTTCTCCCAGTGAAATTTGCCTCTATCCATTGGAATATTTCTAGGCAAGAATGTCACTATTTTATATTTTCCTTACAGAAACTCACTTATAAAACTGCTAAAAAGTTTAATAAATTACCGTAAATGTGCTTACCAGATTAGTACTAGCGTTAGTAAGATGGGAATACTCCAGCAGCTTGCTTCTGGCAATCACAAATTAACAGGCAGCACAGCTTTTACGAAAGTCGTATTAGGACAGGGAACACAGCTTTTGCAATGTCATAATATGGGCCGTAAAACCAATAATACAAAAAAAAAAATTGTAAAATTACCAATACGTGTTTCTTTGTACGTTAATCGTATTGACAAGAAATATTCAATAAAACTAACAAAATAATTATGAAGAGGGTGACGAAAAGCAGCTCATAGCCACCTCTTCAAAGTTTGGTGCAATTAGTTCGTTTTCCTGCCACCACACTCTTTCGTGCGCTGCGTTAAAAGGTTCTTCGCATTTAAAAATACGGCTTTCGATATGAAGATATTCTTCAAGGGAAGATGTTGTTTAATAATTTGGCCGTTATACACAATCAGATTCAGATTTGCCCCCGGGGGGCTAGTTTATTGGGCACCCCCTTACATTCTGTGCAAGGTGAAGCGCAGAAGCGTTTACAGCGCCCAACAGGGAAGTATGAAAAGTTCATACTTGCCTTTATGATTCGTACATTAAGGGCGTAAAAGCCTGAAGGGTCATAGGTTCTGTCAAGTTACATAAAGTGAGAGAATGATGAGTGTGTGGGGGGAAAGTTCCCGGTACATCTCATCTGTTTATGGCAAAGTGTGGCAGGTCCCTAATAATGTCAAATGCCAGGCCTGTGACTCTAGTTATACACAATGGCTGTCCACTTGACATTACAGTGTGCAGTTAGTGTCAAACTTACTACCCAATGAATTCTCCTCGTAGGGGGGGGGGGGGAGAGGGGATCATATACGCAGGAAGAATAACAACACCAACCTATGAATGAAGAGGAACATATTTATTTGGTGACGTTTTAGCGGTATTTGTTGTCCTCATCTGACCTTCGCCTGCTCCTTCATGAAAGACTGGTCTGAGTCTCCTTCCCCGAGAGAAACACATTCAGATCCCTTACAGAGAACAATATAGACTGATATCTATGCAATTAATCCTGTCCATACTGCTCCTGCCTGCCTCCCCTGTCTTACTGCTCCTGCCTGCCTCCTCTGCCTTACTGCTCCTGCTTGCCTCCCCTGTCTTACTGCTCCTGCCTGCCTCCTCTGCTCCTGCCTGCCTCCTCTGCTCCTGCCTGCCTCCCCTGTCTTACTGCTCCTGCCTGCCTCCCGTGTCTTACTGTTCCTGCCTGCCTCCCGTGTCTTACTACTCCTGTCTGCCTCCGCTGTGCTCACCTATTATTCAGGTCGAGCGCGACTTTGCTTGTCGCTCTGTAATTAACACCTCTACTGGGGATGACCAATTAACGTACGTAAATCCTCAACACTTGTACTAATGTTCCAGGGGTAATGCAGTCAGTACTTTGGATCATAGCTTTATGAAAACAGAATTAAATTAAACAAAAAACAACATGACACTGAATGATTGATGATAACTTTTCTGGCAGTCCAAATAAACATGAACATCTTTGCTAGTATATATAGAGAAAAATTTTGAGTAGGAACATCTTTTCCAATATAGCATGTTACTTTACGTCCGTCAGTGGTGGCCGCGGTTAACTAAAGCACCATTGGCCAGGTCATCTGTCATGGGCAGTGGCTCAGGTTCGTTTATCTCCCTCCTTCATGGGCATCTGTCATGCACATATTGTTGTTTGCCTCTATATTATGGCTATATGTCATGCATAGAGACTCTGTCGTCTCTCTCTCCTTACGTCACCACCACCCAGCATTTTGTGGTGTACTTGTGGTGATGTTTATCTGTTGGCTGTTTCAGTCATCTAAATATCCATTACAAGATATATCAGTGTCAGTCAAAGACAAAACTACAGTATTAAAGGACAACAAGACTCCGTACCTTGAGGGCCTCGTGTACTGTGACCGATGTTATCAGGATTTTTCTCGTGTCCACTGTAATTACCTTAGTAATTATAGTGTGCGGGTCTCTGCGATGTAGGTCTCGAGATCGTTATTAAAGGTCTCGGTCTCGGAATTTTGTTTGAGATCTTTCGAGACCATTAATTGATCTATTAATTTTAAAATAGGGATTTCCTCAGTCGTGGTCAATAATCTTAGGCACGGCGACCCAGGTAACAGACGTGACTGGTAGAAAAACAGGGTCAAGTTTCCATCACTGGTCAGTCTGGCACTAACCATTGTAACTGTGCCTGTCTCTAGTACTTCCGATGACTGTGTATTTAGCCACAGGAGATAAAAATGAGGACCCACAGATGCCGGACACCAGTAGATTTCAGAAGGGCAAACTTTGATAGGTTGAAAAGGCAGCTGAGAAAAGGAGTATCACGCTTGGGGATGGATTACATGACCTCACGTGAGGTGGCCTCACACAATGTACCCACAGAGGGTGAGCTCACTTTACCTGGAGACCTGACAACGATATCCTTATAAAATATGACGATTGAGGATGACCTGATCACGAGATCTGAGGTTGACGAGTTCCACAACTATTTATATAATAGGTTACTTAATGCTCAAAGGCAGAACATACCATAGAGAAAACTCAGAACAGACAACAATGATCCTAAATGGAAAAACAATTATTTAAAGGATATTATTGGAAAAAGGAAGGCTATAGGTAGGAAAATAAATTGAGGTGAAGTTAACCTCCGAGATTATTATACAGTATGGGTCGTTAGGGGATAGTGTTCTATCTCCCTTCTTGAAAATCGATATTACATTCGCTATCCTCCAGGATTCTGGTACTACACCCGTTTTTAAGGGTATGTTAAACAAATTTGCTAGGGTCATACTAAGCTCTTCCTTACATTTCTTTAATACTCTGGCAAATATCTCATCGGGACCTGGTGACTTATTAGGCTTTAGTTTGTCTATTTGCTTACTAACATCGTTACTAGTCAATACTATCTCGCTTAATTTATTTCTTCACTATCTCTATAGAGTCGGTGCCTTGGGTATCATGTTTAAATTTTCGGTGGTGAAAACTGTTGAAAAATATTTATTCAGATTATTTTGCTCAATTCCCTGTCGTTATCAGTTAGCTCGCCGGTATCTGCCTGTATTGGTCCAATCTTTTCTCGTATTTTAGTTTGATACATTTGAAAGAATCCCTTGGGGTTTGACTTCACCTCCCTTGCTACCGTCAGTTCATTATTCTTCTTTGCTTTTCTTATCTCGGTCTTATCTCGGTACATTGTGTGAGGTCACCTCACGCGAGGTCATGTAATCCAACCCCAAACGTGATACCCTTTCTCTCAGCTGCCTCGTCAAACTATCAAAGTTTGCCCTTCTGAAATCTAGGACTTTAGTGGAATTTTCCTTGCGACTGCCATTAAATTTTAATTGAAATCTTATTTTTTTGTGATTGCTGTTGGCAAATTCGTTCCCTACCTCGGCATTACTAATGAGGTTTTCTCTGTTTGACAGAACCAAATCGAGTTTAGTATTTCCCGGGGTGGGTTCGGTTACATGTTGACTTAGAAAACAGTCCTGAACTGTTTCAAGAAAATCCTCTGATTCTGAGTAACCTGTAAGGTCGATCCAATCTATTTGGCTAAAGTTAAAGTCGCCTACTGTACAGACTTTGCTATGCCTGGAAGCCCTGCACATTTTATCCCAAATAAGTCGCTTATTAACTCCATCAAGATTAGGAGGTCTAGATATTACTCATGTGATTAATTTTTCCCTACCATCGATTAATTCTATCCAAATTGTTTCTGTATTCAGTTCAATTTTTATTTTCTTATTTATTTCACACTTCAGATTATTCCTGACATAGATTGCTTCTCCGCCTCCTTTCCTAATCTGCCTATCGGTATGGAATAATTTGTAACCTGCAATTTGGTATTCGGCAGGCATCTCTCGTGAGTCTAATTTTATCCAATTTTCGGTGAATGCTATTTTATCGATTTTTTTGGTGCTTACAAAAGCCCTGATTTCATCCATTTCGTTTCTCATACTCCTACTGTTTGCGTAGTAGACATTTAAGTTAGTCGTGATCTGAGTCCTTTTTGACGTGTTTAGGTTTTAACTTCCTGCCTAATTTAGTTTTGTCATCATTCCTAGCACTATTTCCTAGTAACCTTTCACTTTCTTTACCCACTCCTACTGCAGTCTCCTCCACCCCCGTGTCCATATGTTCCCCTATCAGCTTAAAGACTTCTACATCTTTTGAACTGCCCTCTCGAGAAAGCCAGCCAGGGTTGCCACCCCATCCCTAGACAGATGCACCCCATCCCTAGCATAAAGGTCCCTTCTGCCATAAAAATTTGTCCCAGTTATCAATGAATGGGACTGATATTGACTTGCAATGTCTGTCAAGACGGCCGTTGACACCAACTGCCCTTGACAACCATTCTTTGCCAACTTTCCTTCTAGGCAGGACACCACATATGATAGGGATCCCTCCCTTCAACCTAATGCATTCAATAGCTGTCTTGAACTTGTTGAGAAGCTCCTCACTCTCACACCGGCCAATATCATTGCCTCCTGCACTGAGGTAGATAATAGGTTTGTTCCCATTACCAGACGAGATATTGTCCATCCTGTCAACCCTATCCCCCACCCCAGCTCCTGGCAAACAAGCCCTCGTCCTATTTTTATTTTTACAACAAAAAGCTCTGTCCAGGTACCGTACCTGGGAATCGCCAACAATTAAGGTTTTCGTACCTTCCTTGTCAGCCCTGTCCCTGACTATGGTAACTTCCAATTCGTCTATCAAATGACTAAAAGAATTTTTACACTTTGCTGTTGTCGTTTCCTTGGTGTCTTTTCTCGCTATCATTTTGGTCGTTCTTCTCCTCACAACCTTCCATTCGCCTGAGTTTTCGTCAGACACGGGCTTTCCTTGTCTCGAGTCTTTTTCCTTCTTCCTTCACTAACTTGGTCAGTAGCACGTCCCTCAGAAGGGCACAGCCCTGTTCACAAGTAGCACTAGCCATTACTGACAATTTATTCCTTGGAGCTAAGTAACAAGTGAAGTGTGTTTTCTCATAACACACGCAGCTCTTCTGCCCAGGGACACAGTATATTATAGGTAGAGAGACAGGTAGGTAGGTAGGTAGATACTGTATGTATATTATGTATGCTGGATTATATATCATGCATGTATATTATGTATGTGCTCCATTTATGTATTATTTATTCAGCCTAGCTAGCAGCGTGTGGCAATGTTATTACCATATCCCACATGCCTAATTAATGTGCCTGGCGACGTATGGAAGCTGCTAATGTATCACTTGCCATACGTCGCCTATAGCAGTTGACAAGGAGCCTAGCCAGGGAGACCGCTGCTCTCCTCTGTGTACATACTCTTATCCAGTAAACCGAACCTACAAAACTATACAGGTGTTTGTGTTCTCTCCTGTATATAGAACTTATTATTCAGAACCAAACATGGCGCAGTGATCCGATCTTACTGGATAATTACGAGTGATAGCGCAAAGTCTGTGGAAAGCCGGCTCTCGCTTGGGTCAACTCCCGCGCTTGGGTCAACTCCCGCGCGTCAGCTCTCCTCGAAGAATCTCAGCAACTTTGAGCAGTGTCAGTGACAGTGATTTTCTGTGAAGTGTTTAGCGCATTGTGTGTTTCGTGCCATTCATGTGTGACCTTGTTCTAAAGGATTCCCAAGGTATACGGCACGTTCTGGGCATTTGTAAGGAGTAGAGTTCAGTGCACCCGTCTCTGACCGCGTCCTGAGGGTACTGGGCTGACTGGGAGTCGCCGCGCCTCTCCCTCCACCCCCTCACAGCGCCGCCTCCACCCCCCCCTCACAGCTGGGGCGAGACGCTCTACCCGCCCGGGACACCACACATACACATACTAACACTCGCTGACCGCGCGGTTTCTTATATATATTTTATATATATAACCTACTTATCTGTGTATTTAATTAATTTTTGTCTGAAATCTTGTTGATACGACGGGCTGACCGGTCAACACTGATTTAAGACATAGTACACAGAGGAAGTAGTTATGTCTCACGCCTTACGTAGCCGTGGACCCAGCGTCTGGATGAGCCAGGCGGGTGATAGCCCCGCAGAGATGGATGACCAGGCCGGCCACGACGCTCCAGCCCCCACATCGCGCAGTCCCTCACCTCAATATTCAGCGTTGTCTCCAGAGATAATTGCTTTACTGAAGTTTATGAGAGATGAGAAACGCGAGGATGAAGTCCACAGACGTTTGGCGGATGAGCACAGAAGGCAAGCAGAGGCAGAACGAGACAACCAACGGAGATTGGAAGACAGTGAACGGTTTGAAGCCTTGATATCTCGCCTCACTGTTAACCAAGCCCCTGGCTCTAACACTGCCTCGGTACTGACTGGTTCAGATACCTCATCCATGCTTCCTTCACACCCCCCAGCCCCACCTAAAGCAGCAGCTCAAACACCGCCCATCTTGAAGCCTGAAGTGAATTTCCAGAGTTTTCGTGAATGGCGGCGACGGTGGACTGATTATTCTACAATGGTGGATCTCCAGAGTTTGTCACAGCCTAAACAACTCATCCAGCTGCGTATGTGCCTGTCCTTGGAAATTCAGCGTGTCTTGGAACATACGTTGCAGGTACCCCCAACCTCTTTGCTGTCTGTAGAGGAGGTACGGGACGTTCTACAACGGCACATCAAAGGACAGCAGAATGAAGCTCTGCGCAGGAGGGAATTGTTTAGCTGCAGATAGATGGAGGGTGAGTCTTTTGATGCCTTTTACGTGCGTCTTAAGAGAGCCTCGGAAGAGGTAGATATATGTCCAGGCCACCACCAGCAGTGCGAGGAGACCCAGTTGAAGCAGGTGATCCTGATGGGTGTTAAGGACGAGGAACTTGTCCAACGCCTCACCTCCCTCGACTCTTCCTCTTCTCTTAAGGATGTGTTGACGATATGTCGCTCCTATGAGGCTGCCAGGTGTGCCACCTCTGCCATCCGCGCTCCCCCTACAGCTGTACGCGCTGTGTCCCGGTACAAGAAGGACAAGAAGTCTGTTCCTACGCCTTCGCCCACCACGTCCACGCCCGGTTTATTTTGCAACAACTGTGGTAAGCAGCACGGAACACAGGTGTGTCCAGCTGCTCAGTCTACCTGCAACAGTTGTGACCGTAAGGGCCACTGGTCACTCACAGTACGGTGCCCAGCCAAACGCGTCCAGTGCAATGTGTGCGGTCGTCTGGGCCACTATGACAAGTGTTGCCCTTCCAACATACCCAAGGGACCGGGTCGGCGGAAGCTTCAGCCCCCCTCCACCAGAGAGGGCCGCCCACAGTCTTCCAATCAGAGGTACGACGACTCTTGACAACGCTCGAGCCACATGAGGAATGTGTGCTCCCCCCCGCGTCCCAGGACCAAAGTCCCCCAGTACATCAGTGTCATTGTGACCTACCGCAGTGCTTAAACCCGTCTTCAGATGTTGCCCGACACCGGCGCTGATGCTACAGTCATCGGTCCCCAGCATTTGCAATGCTTGGGGCTCTCTCCAAGTGATCTAGGACCGCCCCCCAAGGATCTCCGCTTTATGGCAGATGGTTCACAGATGACCCCGGCCCTGGGTTCACTCCAAGCACAAGTCACCTTTGGCAACAGGTCGTGTCAAGCCTGGATTGATGTGCATAACGGTGTCCAGACTCCTTTGCTGTCCTACAGACATTGTCAGGAGTTGGCCATCATCTCCCAGGACTTCCCCAAACCTATTCTTGAGGTAAAACACGCCAACAGGGTGCAAAAAGGGAGCAGCAACGACCCTGCTGCCGCCCTACCCCTGCCTCTTGCCAGTGACACCTCTCCTTCGGATGCTCGGAAGTACTTCCTGAAGGAATTCAGCGACGTTCTGGTGACCAAGTCCGCTCTGGAATCCAAGCCTCTCAAGAAGATGGCAGGCCCCCCCATGAGGATCCACCTGAGGGACGACGCGAAGCCATTCGCTATTTACACCCCTCGACTGGTTCCCCTGGCCTTCCGCGAGGCGGTCAAAAACGAGCTGGACTCCATGGTCGCCCAAGAAATTATTGTACCAACCGGCGATGACCCGTCTCCATGGTGTCACCCGATGGTTGTCGTCGCAAAACCTAAAGGTGGTGTTCGGATCACCACTGACCTTTCCAAGCTCAACAACCAGGTGTCTCGTCCTGCGCACCCTTCTCCCACGCCCTTTGCAGCCATACGCAGCGTGAACCCGAAGGCGCGCTTCTTCACGACGATGGACGCCCTGTGTGGATACTGGCAGATAGAGCTTGCCGAAGAAGACCGACCACTCACAACGTTCATCACCCCGCATGGACGTTACAGTTATTGCCGTGGCCCCATGGGATTCGCCGCTACAGGAGACGCTTTCTGTCTTCGAGGTGATATGGCTCTACAAGGTCTGGCAAACTGCGTGAAAGTGGTCGACGACATACTCGTGTACGACGAGGATTATATGGATCACCTCTGCCGTATCTACGAGGTACTCAACAGGTGCCGGAAGCACGGCATTACCCTAAATGCCGACAAGTTTGTTCTGGCCAGCTCTTCAGTTGACTTTTGTGGGTACACCCTCTCAGGGAATGGTATCGCAGCTGACCCGGAAAAGTCCGCGCCATTACGGATTTTCCCACCCCTGCTAACCTGACCGACTTGAGGTCCTTCATCGGTCTCGTCAACTAGTTAGCAGAGTTTTCGTCGGACATCTCCGCTGCTGCTCAACCACTTCGCCCCCTGATGAGCCCCAAGAGGACATTCCTGTGGACCCCCGACCACGACAAGGCCTTCCAGCAAGTGAAACAGGCCCTGTCTCGTCCACCTGTCCTCGCCACGTTTGACCCAGCCTTGCCGACAGTTCTGCAGACAGATGCCTCACGCTTGTATGGCGTGG
Organism: Homarus gammarus; assembly: GCA_958450375.1. Taxonomy (NCBI): domain Eukaryota; kingdom Metazoa; phylum Arthropoda; class Malacostraca; order Decapoda; family Nephropidae; genus Homarus; species Homarus gammarus. The sequence continues at coordinate 121,834 of CAUDMG010002519.1, forward strand.
GATACGCCCTACTGCAGGATCATGGTGGAGGGCAGTTCCGGCTCGTCCAGTGTGGCTCGCGTTTCCTCTCTGACACTGAGACGCGCTACGCCACTATTGAGTTGGAGCTGTTGGCTGTGGTTTGGGCGATGTCCAAGTGCAGGTTTTACCTCATAGGCCTGCAACACTTTCACCTAGTGACCGACCATCGCCCGCTTGTCCCGATCCTCAACCACTACACGCTAGACGCCGTTGAGAACCCTCGCCTCCAGCGTCTGAAAGAGAAGCTCTCGGCGTACATCTTCACTGCAGTGTGGCGTGCTGGTAAGGAGCTCTGCATCCCTGATGCCTTATCCCGCTCTCCTGTCAGCCGCCCTACTCCAGAAGACCATGTACTCGACGCCGACCTCGCTCTTTCCGTCAGGACTGTGGTCACTCTCCATGCCGTCCAATCCCTTCGTTCGGACCTGTCACCAGATGACGACAAGGCAATGGAGGACCTTCGAACAGCGGCCCGAGATGACCCTTCCTATGTCCGACTCGTCGAGTGTGTGAGGAATGGATTTCCTAGCAACCGCTACGATCTTCACAACACCCTGCTCCCGTATTGGAAACTCCGCGATGAACTCTACTGCGACGGAGACCTTGTTCTGTACGGAGCACGTGTAGTTGTCCCTGCTGCATCACGTCCCCACGCCTTGGCCCGCCTTCACGACAGTCACCGTGGAGCTGAGGCCACCAAACGACGTGCACGACAGACTGTGTTCTGGCCCGGCATCAACTCCGACATCTCCAATGTTGTCCGTGCGTGTGAGCCCTGCCAAGTATTACAACCCAGCCAGCAGCAGGAACCCTTCATGAGTGACGACAACCCCACCCGCCCCTTTGAGTCTGTGTCGGCCGACTTTTTCTGTGTGTCAGGAAAGTCCTTCCTCGTTATCGTCGACCGTCTCTCTGGTTGGCCGGTTGTCATCAAGTGCGGTAATGACACGACGTCTGCCGCCACCATCAGCAAGTTCCGCCACTACTTCCGTGACGTGGGCGTTCCTGTACGCCTGCGAACCGACGGAGGGCCTCAGTTCACAAGCCGGGACTTTGCTGCGTTCCTTGACCGATGGGGAGTCCGGCATGTGTTGTCATCGCCCCATTACCCGCAGTCCAACGGCCACGCTGAGGCTGCTGTCAAATCCCTGAAGCACCTCATCCTTAAGGTGGCCCCTTCTGGGAACATTGACTGCGAGGCCTTCGACAGGGGTCTTCTTGAACTCCGCAACACACCTAACTACACCGGACGCTCCCCTGCCCAGGTTTTGTATGGACGCCCCCTTCGTTCTTGTGTCCCTGCTCACCCTCAATCCTTCTCCAAGGAGTGGCAGGCCAAGACAGAGGATTGTGATCGCCGAGCCGCCGAACGTGTTCAGGACGTCGTCGCCCGCTACAATGACCACGCCCGTTCTCTCCCCAGGTTGAGTGTCGGCACCCAAGTCCGTGTTCAGGACCCGACCTCCCTACGTTGGGACAAAGTAGGCGTAGTCATGGGTCTCGGCAGGTCACGGGACTACCAGGTGCGGTTACCCAGTGGTCGTGTGTGGTGGAGGAACCGCCGTTTTCTCCGACCCGTAACAATGCCTTCTGCTGGCCCCGCCACCAGTGTTGAGTCCCATACCCTTCCCAGTGATGAAGTCCCTCGACGCTCAGAACGGATCCAAAAGAAAAGGTCCGCTCAAGACTTTGCTATGAGCGTATAGGGGGGAGGGAGGTGTATGTATATTATGTATGCTGGATTATATATCATGTATGTACATTATGTATGTGCTCCATTTATGTATTATTTATTCAGCCTAGCTAGCAGCGTGTGGCAATGTTATTACCATATCCCACATGCCTAATTAATGTGCCTGGCGACGTATGGAAGCTGCTAATGTATCACTTGCCATACGTCGCCTATAGCAGTTGACAAGGAGCCTAGCCAGGGAGACTGCTGCTCTCCTCTGTGTACATACTCTTATCCAGTAAACCGAACCTACAAAACTATACAGGTGTTTGTGTTCTCTCCTGTATATAGAACTTATTATTCAGAACCTAACAGATACGGTTATAGAAGCAGACACCCCTGATTAAGGTTGGTGCTGTTACAACTGCCGCGGTTACTCCACAGTTCATATCACCCTTCCCGTTGACGCCTGTGTACCGGAGAACGAGCAACCACACACCCTGTAGCCTGGTCAGTCTAGCTGCCTCAACAGTCTTGCTTTGACTTAACTGTTAACTGCCGTGAATCCGATCTCGCATCTGCCACTATCTCGACCTTTACCAATGTCGTGATTTTGAGATGTTTACATTCAGACTCTGCCGAGAGCAAACCACTACAACAAACTACTAGTGACTACTAACGTTACGTAACCTTACTTAATATAGATTAATGGTAACAAACTAAATCTTATGATATACGTTGGTTATTTTCAAATTTAGGGTGAAGGACCAGGAGGTAGGAAGGCTGTAATTTGAATACTTTTCTCCAAGAGTTGGCGCTGCCAGCAGCAGGAACTAAGGTTATGCTCGTATATCTTTAATATGATTTTGGCGATACAGACCAGGTTGGTGTGACTCAGCAATTGTGATAAAATTCATTGTTCCTCTTCAAGTTGTTAGTAACTGAAATATTTGTTTTTATAATTGTTTTCTCTACTAATTTACTGCACCTTTCATATTTTTGTAAGTTACACTTGACCATAACCCGTGTTAACCAATCTCCTCCAACACTGCCTTACTCTTATCGCTCTCCTACAATCAGTTCCTCATCTTTCCTCCTTTTCTCTATACAAATAATAATACTTATCTCCCTTGTCTCTATAAAATGTGAGTAACTATACCTCCAGGTCGGGATTTTTGTTCTGCTTCACATAGTAGAACCTTAGATCTTGTAAACATGTACAGTAGAGGATCAGGTTTTCTAATTGCCTAAATTCCCGGAAAATCCCTGAAGGAAGTGTTCAGTGTAGAGGGGAGGATTGTCACTCAAAGCACTACGTCGTAACGGCAAAACTAAAACTTAAAAATAAAAATATTCATGAAAAATCGCCACCTTTCTGCAGTAAAATGAGAAATTTGAGAGCATATACATTAAGTATAGTGCGTGTAAGACCAGTCGTGTGTGTTTGTATTACGTCTGACCACTAAGGAAGACTAAGGTGAACTGCTCGTCTTGAAGCAGGTGGTCCGCTCTACGACGGAGAGGATGAAGTATGAAGACAGCACAACACTAAACCAAGATATATCAGATTGTACAGAGAATGAGATGGACGAAACATGTAGTAAGACGAGACGAGGAAAGAATCTCGAATAATGTTTTTGAGGGAGAAGCCCCTCGGGAGACCACGGAAACACTGGCTGAAATAACGTCAATTGTGACGCCCAATATGCTGGTGTGGAGGAACTTCAAAAATGGGTGGATTTTGAGAGTGACAGAGCAGTATAACGATGACTGATTCGGGCAACACTGGACCAACACTCAGGGATGAGTAAAGATTTGTTGAAAAGTTGAAATTGTATTTATTTTCACATATAAATTTTATATATTTATTCACTTACAATTATTAATCTATCTTGTATCTCTCAATTGTTTGTTTGGAGGCAAAACAACAACAAAGCTCCATGATTGTTGGGAAATAACATGAATATAGGGAGATGTAAGGCGCAGGATCCTGGGTTTAAAGATTACTGGTAGGTTGAAGATAAACGAACTTAAGGCTAAGAAACTAGAACAGGAAATAATACAACCTAAGTGGTGCCTTGGCTTTGAGACCGTGAGGAACACCGAGAGAGAAATATAAGATGTGCCTCACCATTGTTTACGAAGTAGAGTCCACAGGTAACAGGTAGGACCCAGATAAAGAGAACTCACAAACACACACGTCAGATTATTGGAAAGATACATTACAATTTGACGGACATCAAGGTCAGCATCAGGAGCAGAAAAACAAACTTGGAAACATGAAACAGGAGAAAAGGAAAATTAATTGGGGAGGAATTAGAGGTAAACTATATAAAGTGTGTGACTGTCTCGTGATTAAAGTTTGTTTGGATTTAGTATGGAATTATGGAATATAATTTGTTATGTTACGCAGCTGTGAGGAGAAGTTTGGGGCGAATGTGTTTTTATATTCAGAACTCCGGGAAAATTAGCAGATGCATTAATCAACCATGGTGCATAATATAAGTTCTTTGTTCCCGTTACTAGTTTCTCCCAAATCATTTCAGTATGAATGTGAAGTTGGTGGCAACAACAGTGGCCCTCTGAGAAGTACGAAAACTATATTACGTTAAACCTTTGGTCTTGAGGGCGGCGGACTGAACGGTTATTATTATTATTATTATTATTATAATTATTATTATTATTATTATTATTATTAGTAGTAGTAGTAGTAGTAGTAGTAGTAGTAGTAGTCGTAGTGCTCCAACAAGAAAGAAAATTTGAAACAACTAGGGTCAAACAAGTGGCATATGCTGATGACCTTACAGGAGCAGGAAAAGTGGAGGGCATCAAAAAGTGGTGGGACTTGGTAACGTCGCGAGGTCCACAAATAGGGTACCACCCAAACGCCAGCAAGTCCTTCCTCATCGTGAAGCCAGAACCTTATGAACGGGCATCGGAGGTTTTTGGCGGAAGTGAGGTCAAAATAACTAAGGACGGCCAAAGACATCTAGGCGCAGTAATTGGCACTACGGACTTCAAGACCGAATACGTAGCAGGAAAGGTGAATGAGTGGGTTAGTGAAATCCAAGCTCTGTCTGAAATTGCTAACACAGAGCCACATGCGGCCTTTGCTGCATTCACCAATGGAGTCAAGCATCGCTGGAACTACCTGATGCGTACTATCCCTGATATCGGACCCCTCCTCCACTCTCTGGAAGAAGCTATCAGTGTCAAGTTCATTCCCAAATTAGTGAAACACCCTGACTTAACCCCAGCAGAAAGAGCACTTCTTGCACTTCCACCAAGACTGGGAGGGATGGGACTAACAAATCCAGTGGAGATTGCTGCCACTGAACATCAAAATTCACTTAAGCTCACGGCAGCCCTCACGGACCACATAATAGCCCAGAATGCAACAGGGGAAGTGGATACCAGCGAAGTAAAGAAGATTCGTAGGTCCATTACGACAGATCGACAGCACTGCCAAAATGATAAGTTGCAGCGACTATTGCTGCAGGTTCCAGAAAATTTGAAAAAAAGTAGCTATAGCACAGGAGGTCGGGGCCTCGAACTGGTTAACTACGTTACCGATAAGGGCAAATGGTTTCAGTCTAAATAAACAAGAATTTACAGATGCCAATGATCTAAGGTACGGTCGGCCAGTAGAAGGTTTGCCCTACCAATGCGTGTGTGGCTCTTCCTATGATGGCGATCACGCCATGGTCTGCAAGAAGGGGGGCTTCATATGCATGAGGCATGACGAGGTAAGGGATCTCACAGCAAATATGTTGAAGGAAATCTGCCGGGACGTCATGGTAGAACCGACCCTCCTTCCATTGGATGGTGAGATCTTCCAACACAGGACTTCAAACACATCTAACGAAGCCCGTGTGGACGTCAGTGCTCGAGGATTCTGGACGCGGGGACAGCGAGCTTTCTTCGACATCAGGATTTTTGATCCCATGGCCGCATGTCACCGTAACCTAGCTCTCGATGCTGCACATAGGAGGAACGAGAACGACAAGAGAAGGGCATATGGGGAGAGAATTCAAAATGTTGACCAAGGCAGCTTCACTCCTCTAGTGTTCACAACCTCTGGTGGGATGGGACCAAATGCAAGATGTTTCTACGCCAGACTCGCGGAGTTGATCTCCGAACAGAAGCAGCAGCCCAGAAGTTATGTTACAGCCTGGATGAGATGTCGACTGTCTTTCTCTCTCCTTCGGTCGGCTTTGCTCTGCCTCAGGGGAACGAGAGCGTCTGCCCCAACTCCGACAACTGCTGCAGATATTGACTATGAGGCTATTGTCACTGAATGCCGCATAGACCTGTGGCTCAACTAATTTAACACAGATAGGATAGCTTCTTATGTATTAGGATATTTAATATTAAGGTAATTAAATGGTGGCGAAGGTGTGGCTATTAGGGGAGGCTGGAGGCCACGTTAAAAAAAAAAAAAAAAAAAAAAGTAGTAGTAGTAGTAGTAGAAGGTGAATACCAGTGAAGTAAACAAGATTCGAAGGTCCATTACGATAGAACGACAGCATGGCCACAGTGATAAGTTGCAGCAATTGTTGCTGCAAATATCAGAGAATTTGATAAAAAAGTAGCTATAGCGCAGGAGGTCGGCGCCTCGAACTGGTTAACTACGTTACCGATAAGGGCAAATGGTTTCAGTCTCAATAGACAAAAATTTACAGATGCCAATGATCTAAGGTACTGTAGGCCAGTAGAAGGTTTGCCCTCCAAATGCGTGTGTGGTTCTTCCTCTGACGTTGATCACGCCATGGTGTGCAAGAAAGGGGGCTTCATATGCATGAGGCATGACGAAGTAAGGGATCTCACAGCAAATATGTTAAAGGAAATCTGCCGTGATGTCAGGGTAGAACCGACCCTCCTTCCATTGGACGGTGAGAATTTCCAACATAGGACTTCAAACACATCCAACGAAGCCCGTGTTGACGTCAGTGCTCGAGGATTCTGGACGCGGAGACAGCGAGCTTTCTTCGACATCAGGATTTTTTATCCCATGGCCGCATATCACCGTAACTTAGCTCTCGATGCTGCACACAGGAGGAACGAGAACGAAAAGATAAGGGCATATGGGGAAAGAATTCAGAACGTTGATCAAGGCAGTTTCACTCCTCTAGCGTTCACAACCTCTGGTGGGATGGAACCAAGTGCAAGATGCTTCTACGTCAGATTCGCGGAGGTGCTATCCGAGCAGAAGCAGCAGCCCAGAAGTTATGTTACAGCCTGGATGAGATGTCAACTGTCCTTCTCTCTCCTTAGGTCGGCTTTGCTCTGCCTTAGGGAACGAGAGCATCGGCCCCAAAGCCGACAACAGTTGCAGATATTGACTATGAGGCAACAGTCAGTGAATGCCGCAAAGATCTGCGGCTCAACTAACTCAACAAAGCTAGGATAGCTACTTATGTATTAGGATATTTAATTTTAAGGTATTAAAATGGCGGCGAAGGAATGGCTATAAGGGGAGCATGGAGTAATAGAAGTAGTACTACTTATATTACTACTACTATTATTGTTACTGTTGTTACTACTACTACTACTACTACTACTACTACTATTATTATTATTATTTTCTTCACCCCTTTTATGATTCTTGTAAAATTACTTTATAACAAATAAACTGTAAACAATGAAGCATTCGACGGTGATCATAAGTCGTGTAAGATAAATGACAGAACAGTCTTATATAGTCTATGATAATGTGGAGCAGTTGTCTGAGTCAATAAAGACACCTGTATACAAGAACCAATAAGAGTGAGTTGTTGTCCATCAGTGTGTCCTGTACAGTACCTCACCCTGTTCTCAGTAGACTAACACTCACGAGCCTCGAATTCCGGATATCATATAATTCAATACTCATAAAAAAATCTTCACAAAGGAACTCCAACAAAGAGACTATAAAACCCGTGTTAGTAAGTGAAGTACAGTAAGTGTGATGTAGTGTACGTCAAGCGTTATCGACCAGCCTCTCTCAACACCTAAGTTGTTGGACTGACAGACAGAAAGATATAGAACTTCCAATACATTTTGTGTCGGATGAAAAAATATATAATGTTCTCTTTACATTCACCGGGAAGAATATTATCATCAAGGAGCAGGAAGGTAAAGGATCAATTTAAGAAACATGACTGGACGATGATGAGTTCATGAAAGGTAAACTGCAAGTACAAAAAGAACCCGGAAATAGATTTGGGAGAGTTTTGCTCTTCAGTCGTCGTTGTTTATAGATGATTAATGTGTCATTCAACCCTGATATTACTTCCCTTCAGAGAATTATTTGTTCACTTTCCTTCTCAGCGATATATTCCGTGCGTGTGTTGGGTGATAATTCATTTTTCATGATGAGGAGTTTCTTCTTTATCTTATTATATATAAAAAAAAAAACATTATTTACATTCACGGGACTGTGGCGAAGAAGGAAATGATAACTATATATGGTGCATTAATATCAAAAGTATTGAATTATACACCAACATATAGCATTAGACACCACTTACTCCAATACGTCCGGTTCTTTTTCATTCAGATCCTTTCTCATGTAATGTGTGTATGAACCTGATACCCATACAGCTGAACATCGACCCACAAGACTTTTAATTGGAAAAAAGTCCTTAAAGCCTCAGCTCCTGCAACTCTAAACTGTAATATTTATTTTGTTAATAAACCCCCAAAACAACAGCCTATGGTAACAAACGGCTAACTTGGTCACATGGAAGGTGTGGAATAGCCAGCTCTATCACATAATAGGTGTGTTGGCCAGCTTTATGTCAAGGGTACAGGTGTGTTACCAGAGGTGGTCGGCTCGCAGGTGTGGAAGAGCCCCTCGGGGATATAACTGTCCAACCTGACACTTTCCCGCAATATTAATAGATATATGGTGTCCAAGCGCCAATTAATGTTTCGTAACTAAACCCGCCGGCTAAAACAACTGAGTTGTTTTTGTCAATACTTCAAAAATAGTAAGAGACGAGATTCTCGATGAGTTATTGTACAGTTGTCTTTTGTCTCTTGTGACGGAGCTTACGGTGACTGACACACCATCTCCTCTTTTGTATTCTGTCTAACTCCTGTCTCTCCTTTTCCCAGTTCTCCCCTGTTTCTCTCCTCCTCTGTTTTTGTCCTGACCTATCTCTCTCCTCACCTCTCTCCCCCGGCACTTCCCAGTTTCTCTCCTCTCCTTCCCTGTTTCTTCTCTTCTTAACCACCTCTCTCTCCTCCACTGTTTCTTCTCTCCTCACCTATCTCTCTTCTCCTCTATTTCTCTCTTCTCCTCTGTTTCTCTTTTCACCTCTACCCCTGACCTTCAGTCACGTTAATATCCCCACAGGAGAGCCATTCATAAGGGTCTCAGAGGTTCAGATCCCCAGCAGTAGGTGTTCACCTGTCGGTAGGGCGTCTCGCGCTGGACCTGGACCCGGGGAGCTCAAAGGTGAGCTGAGGTAATTAGTTTATATTAGCTTTTATCTTTATTAATTGTATCATTATAACATAAACCTTGAGGGTAATACTGGTTTATATTATTTTAATATCATCATTGTTTACAGGTGTATATATATAGTACAGAGATATATGTAAGTTGGAATAATATTTATAAGAAAGATAATAATCTGATCTATTCTTCCGTCCGTTGTATATATGCCGTAATCATTCGTATATTTATTTTAGGATATTTAAATTTATGAATATCTGAATATTTGGTGACAGTAACGTCAGTAGCTACTCTCCTCCATCTTACAGAGTTACTTGTTTATAACCACAAGTCATGTTGTTCAATCGCAGTTATAAAAGTTTGAGTTTGGGCAGTGGTGGTGGTGGTGGTGGTAGTGGTGGTGGTGGTGGTGGTGGGGGCGGTAGTGGTAATGGTGGTAGTAGTGGTTGATGGTAGTGGTAGTGGTGTTGGCTGCGGCGGCAGTGGTGGTTGTTGTGGTGTCGGCGATGGTGGTGGTGGTAGTAGTGGTTTATGGTAGTGGTTGTGATGGCGGTGGTAGTAGTGTTGTTGTTGATGGTGGTGACGATGATAATGGTGATAGTAATAGTGGTGGTGGTGGTGGGATGAGTTTAACCAGTTGCCAGATTTAATGTTATTCTTACTAAGTGTGAGTCTCTTTCCTTTGTTAGTTGACTGTTAAAGTAATTACAAGGTTTAAAACTTACTAAGACTTTGGGTGATTAAAGACTTAGTGTACAGGAGGCGGCGATGGTTCTCATTAACTTCACCTTTAGGGTCATTAACATTTCTTACTAATGATACTAAAATATTTTGGTTTGTTCTCGGGAGAACCTGGTGCTGAAAATGGCTAAATAAAAGCGTGTAGCTGTTGCCGTCTGTTGGTGGACTTTGCTTCCTGCTAACTCTTGTGTCTCATAAGCTGTCATGGATATTTAATCGATGAATTATTAAATCCTGTGTATAGCTAAACACCTGTTAAGTGTTGAGAGAGAGAGAGAGAGAGAGAGAGAGAGAGAGAGAGAGATGCATTTCCTTGCTATAATGTCGTCACTAACGCCCCCTGACCTCTAATCACCTGGGTTGGGTCAATGCACTCAACTGTATTTGTGTCTGTTGTTAACCTTCTCGGCCCTGTGAGATAATGTTTCCTGTTGTAGAGAATAATTGTTATGTTCCTTAGAATTAATCTTTGTGGACAGTCTTAGGAAACTGAGATATAAATGACTAAATTACACAAAATGTTTAGAATATTTACAATAATTTTGGTCCATTGACCATACTTTAATGGCCATAGGATTTATTCTGTTTACTAATGAAGTAGACATGAGGGCGGTAAATGAGTCACACTTTATCACACTTATGAAGAACACTTTTGCTGTCTTAAACTGACTCTCAGCCCAATAAACTGTATACTAATTAACTACCAAAGTACAATAACTGCTATTGATTCTCCTTCCCAGAGAATCTTTGGTGGTATTCCCAACTTGTGTGAACTTGGGTTGGTCCAGCTTATGTACCTAATAAGACTAACAGAGTACTGGGGTTCATATCCACGAGTGTTAGTAACAGGAGCTGTAGTGTTATTTTACAACTATATCTTGCATGAGTCAGACCTCACTTGGGTTATGCACTTCAGTTTTGGTCACCGTACTATTGACTGGATATAGATTCCCTCGAAACTATTCATACAAGGACGATAAAGTTAATCTCGATATAAGGGAAGATAGGATTTAATAATGAACGTACAGTAAAATATCAAATCGGAAGCGTACACGAAACAATTTTTTCAAATAAGAACTTTATATTTAGGAAGGAATTACCTGTAGGTAACCATTGGTCCGGAAATAGAGTTGTGGATGAGTGGAACAAGACACAAAACATCACCATCATCTCATCTTACTGGTTGATCTTGAAATATACTTTGAGTGACAAAGGCTGGGTGTAAACAGGAGCTGCCTCATACAGGACAATAGGCATACTGCAGAGTCCTTCATTCTTATGTTCTTATGTGACGAGCAAGGCAGTACAACAAACAAGGAAATAAACAAACAGGAGAATGTAACTTGAATAAAATAAACAAGAGAATAACACAAACAAGCTAAGACAAACGAGAGAATAACACAAACAAAAGAAACAGAGAAAGTGGAGTTGCAGGATGAACTAACAGCTGTGGTTTCTAAGGGCAGGTTGGAACAGTTTTCTCTCTCTCCCTCCAGTGGTGTTCTATGTCTCTCGGGAATATTTGAAATGTTATGAGATGTTCGTCTTTATTTACTCTCGGATGTGTTGCGTTGACTTCTCCTCGAGGTTGACATGCTTTCCGTTTCTCAGCTCTCGGTCGCCTGATGTTTTTTTTTTATTATTTATTTTTTGCTTTTTATATTTGTTGGAACATGTGAAGACATTTTGTTTTAAGTTCACTGTGCATACTCTCTTCTGCGGCGCCTGGAGGAGTGAAGGTCATCGAGTGTAAGTGCCGAAGGTTTAGTATATTTTGTGTTATATGCACCACTTACTGGTTTAAACAGTAGGAATCCTCCCCCACCCCGCACCCCTGGCAGGGTCATGAACTTTTACGTAAGAACTTACAATGTTTCTCCCGAATTCGACTTCTACAATTCAAGTAATTGTCCCCAGATCGCGGCCCCTCTGACTGGGTATGTCTGACTGGGCACTTTCGTTCCCAAGGTGGCGGAAAAACTGCCATCTCAGAATATGGTCCATTTTCTGTCAAAGGAACTGTTGGTCAATCGACCTGTGTGTGGCCTCAAACCTTTATTTCTTGTGTAGCAAAGATAAGCTTCCATTAGAACACTGGGAAGGGTCAAGGCGGACAGCACCAGGCAATACACAGTACAGGCTATGGCAGAACCAACCACACAGCATCACACCCTGGACAAGCTTGACTCAAAGTTTGGGCCCTGTTTTGTAAATAATGTTGATTCAAGGTGTTTGAGGTGTGCTTGGCATTATCGTAGTCACGGCATTGTACTGGCGTGAGGAATAATAGTAACATCGACTGTGTCCACCGTTACAATTTAAGAACAAACGAAAAATTTCTCCAAGTGAACATCACCAACCAACATAACAGTCAACACACCTCTGTTACTCACAATAACGAAACAAGAAGGTTTATGACGCAGGTGAACTGGCGCAGCTGGGAGAGGTGAGCTTGTGGGAGTATCATCAACCATTTATACTGTGTTAAAAGTCCTCTTACCGCTGTGCCTGGTGTCTGCTCGGAGAGAAAGAGAAGCCGGTGTAACGTTCCCAAATTTATAATTCATTTATTCAGACACACATTGAATGATACTGTATATTTCACTATTATTGGCCATGTAGTAACCATTATATATTTCTGGTTACTATCAATACTTGAGGAATGGGGGAAGTTTAAGATCTGCCTCACCTGGCGCCACACAAGGCCCCAGTGTTGACATCGAGTGATACATTTCTCTACTGCTATTTATACACCAGCCAGTAATAAAAATTTACCAAAAAGGAAAACAAAAAATTTAAATCCATATTGACAACTAAATAAAGATCGTCTGCAGTGAGATGAAGACGAGAGAACGGTAGAGACACAGAGCAACAATACAGTGATATAACCTATAGTAACGTCATATATTTGTCTTAATGATGACAGCGTTTGATTCAGATATATTCCTGCGACAACAGTACAGTCAGGTGTGAACAATGAGAAAGGAACTTTATACACATGAAAACAAAAAAGAGGAGAAATGATAATTAAAGTGAAATAAAGATGTATAAGGTAAAATGAATTAATGGTAGAGACTAATACAACAGGTTATAATGTATTGTTAAAACAGAAAGCTTATCCCGTGTTTTCATTGTGTGTGGACGTAATAACAGCGCACAAACAGCAACAATGAAACTGTATATAAAAACAGAAACAATAAAATGTTGACATTCCTCAAGTAAAACAGTTTTGGCGGTAAGTTAAAGAGTGAACGTAGACGAAACAGTTTCGCCAGACTTGTAACAGAACATCGACCATGAAAATCTTCCCAGGTCGGTGTTTTATAATCATCTATCATACACTGAGACCTTGTTGTCCCCTACATAAAGTTTCCAGTATTGTAGAGACGTAGTAGGGAAGTTATTACACGAAAGCATTAGTCATTAGGAATTTATGGGGACTGAATAAAAAATAAATCGTTCCGATAATCAACACGGAATATAACAAAATTTAAAAACATAATACCCCATTTTTTTCGTTGATATTAGAAATAAAATACTAAAATATTTTACTTTTGAGTCATTGAATTAATTGAATATGACAAGAGTAAAATTGTTTTCACTATATACGATAGATTAAACCTTTGTGTAAGCGGGAAATAACAAACAAACATTAAATTTTGTGTTAATTCAAAATCATGGCACCGGAATACGATGATTCCCTCTTTTATATTTGTAGATTATGACCGACCTAAATTTAGTTTCAACAGGGAACAAATACAATAGGTTATATACCAGGGCTGGTCGACTCCACCTGAACACAAGGTAGAGGGCAAGTCGTGGCTCATTGATTACTTTGTGCTACACGATATAGAAGTAAAATAGAGAAAACCTTATATCGTTGATGGATCTGTGACTTTTATATAGATGAAAGACCGTAAACAAAAAATTAATAACTGAATATTGTACAAACCCGACTAACAAAATTATTCAACGATTGACTGGTTGTAGAAGCAACTTTTGTCCCTTAACTGTGTTGTTTGGTTTTGTTAATTGTTATCTCAGTTGTCCTTTAGTTCAAGTTCATCATATACATTGTTCCTTGATCCGCCCATTGGTACACTCAGTGTTGTGTATGACGCTGCACACACCTGCTGGTCTGCTGTCGCTGCACTATGTTTATCCTCAACTTTGTTTGGCTAAAATTGAGGAATTCTTTCGATTTTTACGACAACGGGAATAAAACTTTCTATAGAGTAAGCACGCACGCACGCACGCACAGTATAAAGGGAGGCCAGACAAACGCTAATCCTCTCATTTCTAACATTCAACAAGTGTATTTATTTATCTCTCATGATTATTTTGATTTAACCGATGAGCGGAATCATGAAAAGACAACCACTAATTAAACTTACAAAATGATAATTTCCTAAAACACAATATAGAAAGGTTGTTGCTGTTAAAATGCTGGAGTAGTTTTAGTTGAAGTAAATTTCCTCTTTGGAAAAAAGGTAAGTAATATAGACCTTTTCCCCTACACAGAGATCATTATATTACCTCTTATTTGTCTTGGTGAGGTAGTGAGGGCAGGAGGGCGGCTCACCACCAGCCTCCCAACAGTACCAACACGACCTCTGTTATTTCCCTCTGGTCACATTCTCAGTCGCTCAAACTATCCATTATTTGGAACCCACACCAGCTCCTTCTCCCTCATACCTGCGGCTCTAGTCACGTCTTCACCACTCTCCTATATTAACAAGTTGATCGTCTATATATAACAAAATTAAAAAACAGGAGCTCGTTTATGATTCACTTTTTCAACATTATAACGTTATAGACTTTATTTTTTAACTACTCTTCAGTTTCTACCACAATCAGAACTATTCTCCTTAGGTATCTTTTCCCCTACACTGTTGTGGGTCTATTTCAAGCTTCCCAGACCTCTTAGTCAAATTAAAACCAACGCCACAGCCTCTCAATAACTCCCACAGCGTCCACCTCCCTACGTTACGTCTCTCCTCCCTCTCCATTTAATGTTTTTCCTGGGGTCCATGTTAATCTTTTTCTCTTCCTCAGTATTGCTATGAGACGTAATGACCATGGCAGCGTTCTGTGTGTCAGTGTTCCAGGCTGCAGTACAGCGACCCCTGATAACCTTAACTTGTTAATGTGGCGATGATCATGTTGTTGTTCTCGGTTTTATTATTATTTTTTTTAATTTTACGCAAATAAAATAATTGAAGTTATTTTCTGCAATGTGAAACAATGCAAATACTTTACTCATAAAAATAATAACAGTTCCATATTCTGCACACGAAAGCTGGCCAATATAAACAAACGACTATATACTTGCTCAATGGGTGAACAGCCAGCTGGAACTGGAACGACCATTCAGAGAACGCTCTTCATCCCGCAAGGAAGCCAGAATACTATTGTGATGGCCTAGCCAGACGATAAATAGCCAACTCAAACAGGAATAACTGTTTACCCAGTAAACCTCGTATGAATAAAGCTTACGTCACCAAAGACTTTACATCAAGTGATACAAACATTAATACTCTAGACCAACTTTCTGGATTATGATAATCAGGTCCTCCCAGTTTGTTGCGTCAAACGTGTTTAGTTCTCTGTGTACAGTAGTTTGTAAGGTAATATTAATACTGACATTCTCGTTACCTGGCCAACGCTGTCTCCAGGTAACAGTTCCTCTAAGGTGTGATCACAATTGTTAGTAAGTCAACCTCTCTTGGGAGGTTGTAGTGCCTGTGTGTTGAGGCGGCCTAAGCTTAACGAAAAATCTGCGGTGGAGCCTCGCATCAGGCAGACATGCTCACAGAGCTTCAAGAAGACTCCAACGACGGTGTAGGCTGAAGAGGTGACCGCCATGGAAACCCAACGACTACACCGGCGGACGAAGGCAATGCCTGATGGACAGGCTACTAAGACGAAACCAAACAAACTAGGATATCGGCAGTCCATTGCGACTCTCCCTCTCCCCAGTCGTTGCAACACTTGCACCACTGGATTAGGAAAAGGGAGAGCCAAGATGTGTGGTTGCAACCTGCGCTCCTGCCTCACCACATAAATCAACTCACGCCCAGCCATCATCCAGTTCACTACACCTCTCTTCATCATCAAAACCCCTATACCCCGAAAAGTCCTATGACGACGGACGAGTGGCGATGGGAAAAGACGGAGATGACTGCTGGGAGTCTCTAGTCACAACTCTGCACATGGGTGGCACAGATATGATGGTCGTTTATGCACTGGGATCTAGGCAGCAGTGCAATCCGATCCTGTCTGTGTGACTGAGCAGCCCTTTCAGGGAGCCACTCTGGTCACCCCACATGGGGAGGGGGCTAGAAAAGGTGTCCTAAAGATAACCAGCCGAAAACCCAACCTGACTGGGCAACCGCACCGAGTAAGGTCATCCTTATGCGGTCGAAAACACAACCAAAATCACAGATCCAATCAAAAACAAACCATAAAACCATTTAAGGTCGCTTCATGGAATGTCAGGACCCTTCTGCATACTGGCACAAATGAACGTCCTGAAAGAAGAACTGCCCTTGTGGTAAAAGAGCTGGCTAGGTATAACACCGACATAGCAGCCATCAGTGAGTCCTGGCTCCCAGATGAGGGCCAACTCACAGAACGGGGTCTGGCTACACCTTCTCCTGGAAGGGTAAGCCTGCTGTGGAGAGAAAGCTCATTTATGGAGTTGGGTTTGCCATCCGCCAACGCATCCTACACAGGCTAACTGAAATGCCTATTGGGATCAACGAGTGCCTCATAACGCTAAGTCCCACTAAATCACTCACGTCATGCCTTCTTCATCAGTGCAAACGCCCCAACACTGGATGTAGAAGATCACATCAAGGAGGCCTTTTACGCCGACCTCGACAGAGTGCAATCTCTATCCCCAGAGAAGACAAGGTTGTGCTCCTTGGCGACATCAATGCCAGAGTTGGCAAAGTTGCTGACATTTGGCAGGGAACCATAGGGAGAAATGGACTAGGCAAGTGTAATGCCAACGGCCTACTCCTCAGCAAGTGTGCTGCACACAACCTCACTATCACCAATACCTTCTTTAGGCAGGCTGACAAGTTCAAGGGTTCGTGGCAACACCCACGATCCAAACGCTGGCATATCATTGACTACATCATTGTCGGAGAAAGAGATCGCCGAGATGTCCTCATCACCCGTGCCATGCATGGCTCAGACCACTGTGACACTAATCATTGACTTGCCAGATCCAAGCTCTCACTTCACGTCACCCCAAAACGGCAAAGGCAGCAAGCCTCCAAAAGAGGTTTTAATACTAAGCGTCTGGAGGATCCAGCGGTAGCATATGCTTTCAGATAGCAGCTCGAGCATGGGCTTATAAGCAACCCATCACCAAACAACGTGAATCCCAGTGACAAATGGAATACTCTCAATACTGTTATGACAAAAACCTGCAGAGAGACCCTCGGGCCAGATCAAAAGAATACACCAGGACTGGTTTGATGAAAATGACCCGGCAATCAAAGTACTCATCGATGACAAACGTGCTGCTTTTACTGACTGGCAGAACAACCCTCAGTCTTGGACCAAAACTGATACCTTCTGCAAGAAGAAAGCGGCAGCCCAACGGGAACTTCGAAATTTAAAGAATGAGTGTGTTAAAAATAAAACATGTTAAGCACAAAAACTTACAGATAAGCAAAAGATCCTCGAATTTTTCACTTTCACTGAAACATTTTATGGGCCAGTCACTCGTAGTGCAGCCCCCCTCCGCTCATCTGACGGTAACCTCACAATTGAATGTGATGAAGGCCTCCTTCAGCACTGGAAAGAGCACTACCATTCATTGCTCAACCGCAACACCGATGTGGATGTCCTGACTACCAAGCAGGTTCCTCAGCATCCAGGGCTGACCCACCTCAGCTATCCCATCTCTGGATGAGGTAGCTACTGCCATCAAACAGATGGAAAATAACAAAGCCTCAGGGCCTGATGGAATCCCAGTCAAGGTGTATAAAGCAGGATGACCTCTGCTTACCAGCCGTCTCCACTCTATCCTGGACAATATATGGGAAAAGGAGGAAATCCCCCAAGCTCCTAAAGATGACTCCATTGTCAATATTTATAAGAACAAGGGAGACCAGTCAGACTGTGACAACTACCGTGGGATATCGCTGCTCTCCGTAGCTAGCAAGATTATCGCCCGAGCCCTCCAAAACAGACTTCTTCCTGAGGCGGAAAACTTCATCCCAGAATCTCAATGTGGTCTTAGACCATCACGTGGCCCCACTGACATGATCTTTGCTGCCTGCCAGATACAGGAAAAGTGCAGAGAACAGCATCCTGACCTGTACATGGCTTTCATCGACCTAACCAAGGCCTTAGACTCGGTCAACAGGGAAGCCCTCTGATGGACCCTCAGACGTTTTGGCTGCCCACCAAAATTCATCGCCATTGTGAGGCAACTCCACAGTGGCATGAACGAAAGTGTCCCTGCACAACGGCACCCAGTCAGAGTTCTTCCCCATCCAAACATGGGTTAAACAAGGGTGTGTACTGGCACCAAATCTATTTTCTATCTACTTGGCTGCCGGCATCCGGCAGCTTCCATTGCTGAACTTCAGTATACAGACGACCTCACCCCTGTTGCTCACACTGAACACGACCTACAGGAGATCCTGAACACCTACGCTGACGCGTATGCGCACTTTGGCCTTGAGGTGAATGTACGTAAGACTCAGATTCCCTTTCAACCTGCCCCTGGTTCAGACACACCTCCAACATCCATCCAGCTTAACGGTACTACCCTCTCTAATGTTGCCCACTTTTGGTATCTCTGCTCCCACCTGTCCACCACCGCAGACATCGATGAAGAGATTCGACATCGGGTCAAATGTGCATCTCAAGCCTTTAGCAGACTCCAAAATCGTGTCGTCAGCTGTAGAGAGCTGAAATTATCGACAAAGCTATTTGGGAGTGAGACATGGGTCACATACATGAGGCACCTCAAGGCATTTGAAAGCTTTCACCAATGTAGTCTACGTTCCATCCTCTGAGTTCACTGGGAAGACAAGAGAACAATTGCCAGTATTCTTGCTGACACCAACTGTAGGAGCATCGAGGCTACCATTATCCATGAACAACTACGCTGGACTGGCCATGTTACCCGCATGGACGACAGTAGACTGCCAAAGCAGCTTCTTTACAGTCACCTAACGAATATTAAACGTAACGCCGGTGGGCAATTGAAAATGTAAAAGGATAGTCTTAAGACAAACCTGAAAAAGTGCCAAATCGACCCCCTCATCTGGGAGTCGATTACTCCACATCCTAACGCTTGGAGGAGCACCGCACATGAAGGTGTCAATGCTTTCGAGTTACCCTGACTGCAAGCCGAAGCAGACAAGTGCCAACGCAGGTAGGACGCTGCCACCGCACCTCCTGTCGTAGATGGAGCCCTCCACATGTGCAACGAATGTGAACGACGTTGCGGGTCCCGTATCAGCCTCTTTAGTCACCTCAAAACTCACCAACCTAGGTGACATGCCTAATAACTCTCTTCATTGGATCATCGCTGGATGATCGTCATACTCGATTCCGATTGAAAGCAAAGTAATAGTAGAGTGTGTGTGTGTGTGTGTGTGTGTGTGTGTGTTTGTGTGTGTGTGTCATCTTTTAGAAAAATATCCCTGAATCCCACGAACTCTGGACATAAACTTTATAACAAATTATTATATTCGTGTTGTCTTTCTGTAGGACAATACACAGGTGACTGAAAACGATAAAAAATACAATATAATATAATAGAAATATTTAAGACGTACTAATAACGCTATACAAATGTGTAAAATGCGAGAGGTAAATACAATCACAAGTTTACGAGACAATTATATCAACTCTCACTCTGTCTATCACCCCTCACTGCTCCCTTCAGCACCTTGCTCTTACATGTCCACTGCCCCTCTTACCTGTCTGCCACCCTTCACTGCCCTCTTCCACCACCTTTCTCTTACCAGCCCACAGCCCCTCTTACCTGTTTGCCATCCTTTACTGCCCTCCTCCACCACTTTTCTTTTACCTGTCTGCCACCCCTCACTGCCCCCTCCACCACCTTTCTCTTACCTGCTTACTGTTCATCACCTGCTCTGAGGTAAATACCATTATATCCCAACACGTTTACTGTGTATCATTATATAAGAAATATATAATCAATACATAAAACAACAATTGAATCGCCTAATAACTTACTTATTATATAATAAAACAAAGAATCCAGTTTGTCTGACACTAAAAGTAACTGATCATTCACCTCTTGCAACAAACGTGACCTTGTATATGACGTATGGCATAATGGAGGAGGATAAATACAACAAAGTGGACAAGATAATGAAGTCTGAGGAGCAGCTACACATCCCCGATAACTTAACTTTCCTGTGTGTCCCAGTTGGAGATGATACTGCTGCTACACACTCACCACAACGTGTTAAGGCAAATGTGTGCTAAGTTTTATACTGGCCACATACCTGCAGATTTTAAGAGAAATTTCCGTGTCATGTGAGCGATGGTTTGTGTGTGTGTGTGTGTGTGTGTGTACAGTAGAGGGTCTGAGCGCCGTGAGAGACTGTGGTTATGTTTACACCAGAGGTAAGTTGTGTGGGTGTTGTTATTGTTGTGGTAATTAGTGTTGGTTGTTGTCACTACATGTTATTACTTTTTACCTTACTTGGTCTTTCTTACGTAATAGAATGATACCGGAGCTGTTCTTCTTTATATATATATATATAATCATTATTACAATAAGTTAGTTTTACTGCTTCGTAAGTCAATACGGGTTCTTAAGTTTGTATTATAACCTTTAAACCTAGTCTTCATAACTGCTCAGATAAAGTTGTAATAAATGAGGCACCTACAACCCGTTTATGTCATAAATTTATAATACGTCACAGCGTTGTAAATAATCACAACACTAGTACAACATCAAAGGTTGATGCGATATAACCCTGAATTAAGTTATAACATTGTTAAAAGTCAGAGCTCACTGTCATGTCCCTTCACTGCAATACGTCACATCACTGTAATACGTCAGAACACAATAAGTCACAACACTACAATACGTCACAACACTATAATACGTCACAACACTATAATACGTCACAACACTATAATACGTCACAACACTGTAATACGTCACAACACTATAATACGTCACATCACTGTAATACGAAACAACACTATAATACGTCACATCACTGTAATACGAAACAACGCTATAAGTCACAACACTATAATACGTCACAACACTATAATACGTCACAATGCTACAATATGCCACAACACTATAATACGTCACAACACTTTAATACGTCACAACACTATAATACGTCACAATGCTACAATACGTCAAAACACTATAATACGTCACAACACTTAAATACGTCACAACACTATAATACGTCACAATGCTCCAATACGTCAAAACACTATAATACGTCACATCACTGTAATACGTCACAACACAATAATACGTCACAATACTATAATACGACACAACATAATCAAAATCATATAGTAACACCTGAAATAGTCGGTAAAATAATGTCACGAATCACAAGCGCAAGAGAAAACGAGACTGAGGCAAAATACTGGACCCTGAGCCACGAATACTGCTTTATCCTTATATACTGTATATGTGAAGTTCAATATACGAAAAAAACACAACATTCGACAGCATTATCACAGAGTTAAACTGCGACAGTAATAAACCAGCAGAAAAGAAGAGATAATTAGATATATATAACACTAACAGCAACAGGAAGAAGCCCGGAGACATGTGCCAGAATAAGACAAGAACAAATAGGAGCCAAGAAGCAGTATTCACGAGGACTGTAAACGGCCGCCACAGCTCAACTGCTGTTGTTGTTGTTGTTGAGATTGTCGGACCGTAGTCCGACACGGGCCTTTGCCTATAGGCGGCCCGTTTGGTGGTTCCGGCTGGAGCTCGAGGAGCAGCCAGACCGGATTGGGATTGGAGTTGGTCCCACCTGCAGATGGAAGGATACTGCAGGTTGCAAGTGTGAGCGGACCCCCGATCAGTGGACGCTTACCACCAACCCCCACTCTTGGACGTGGTCAGTTTCGGAGTGGCGCGCCCCCCGAACTGGGGTCCGCACTTGCTGGGAAAGGATGCTTACTAAGCTATCTGGGTGGTGGGTATCGTGTGATGACCCGGAGTAGGTGGTGAAAGTGGTCTGTATGGGCCTTTCGGGTTAGAGTGGCCGCTGGTGTTGTGTGTGTTTCTGGGGAGATTTGAATTTTGTTGCGGAGGCTTTGTGTGACCTCGCAGTCGAGGAGATAATGCTCAAGTGGGTTGGCTGCTGGCTCCTGACAGTAGGTGCAATCCATGACGTCATTGCCGATCATCTGCCAGGAGCACTTGTACCCTAGTCGTAGTCGATGAAGACTGACTTGGGTTTGTCTTGGGGTTTTCCTGTCAGCGAAAGGTGGTTCCCCTTTTGTGGCCGCCAGGTACCATTTGGCTGATTGGGACCCGGCGTTGAGTGCATGAAGGAAGCTCTTTTTGATGTGGAGCTTGCTGGTCTTTCTGAGGTGATTCTTTATCTGTTGCACACTTGCTGGAACTTGGATGTGTACGCTACTAGAACGTGTAGTTGCCTTGGCTGCTTCGTCTGCCACGTCGTTTCCTCCGATCCCTACATGACTGGGAATCCAGTGTAAGACGACTGGTCGGTTTTGGCTTTGGAATTCCTGTAGCTGTGCGAGGATCGAGGTGATGATGTGGACGGTGTCTCTTGGTTGACTGTGTTGCAGCGCCTGCATGGCCGATTTCGAGTCCGTATGAATTATGATGGACTTGTTGTGTTGGGTTGCAGCGTGTTGTAGGGCCTTTGAGATTGCTACCAGTTCTGTTTGTAGGGTGGAGCAGTCATTGGAAAGTCTCCATTTGAGGGTCTGACCTTGGGAGTAGAAGGCCGCCCCGGATCTATGATGTTTTGGGTCCACCGAGCCGTCTGTGAAGTATGATGCTGCATCAGCCGGTGTCTCGGTGGCTATGGCTTTGAGAGTTATTTTTTGGAGGTCCTCCTTCTGGAGGTTGGCCTTACTATCACCTAGGTCGGTGAATTTGAGTGTGGCTGGTGGAGGGCTCCATGGTGGAGGAACAGCGTAACCATTGTCTCGTGTGTCTTGGGTGTTCTTGACGAGTGTTTCTGCTTGCAGGTGTCGGATGACCTCGCTTGCCTCGTGCGACCAGGTGGCCCCTCGCACTCTGTGGTCGAGGTGGAGGGAGGCACTGATTCGAATCTTGGCAGCTGTGGGCTTGTCTGCTCTACAGATTTTGGCGAGGAGGCCGGCTGTCACCTGCTTGACTCGTACTGCCAGGGGTGGTAGCTCGGTTTCCATTTGCAGGTTGCAAATTCTGGTCCACTGTAATCTACCAGCGATCTGATGGCGTCCACTCACCCATTGTCACCGTAACACGCAAACTCTTTTTAAAAACTGGTATTATATCAACAGTATAAACCAAATAATTATTCCTACATCATAGTATAATTTCTGAGTTGTAAAATGAATTCCACAACCTCCTAGCTGTAGGTATGAACAGGTAACATTTTATCTTCAAGTCACACAGGTGAGTTAGTAGTTACCTGTCCATACAGCAGGTGCTCACTCATCAAACTTCATTACCTTGTCCAGCTTATATTATTTGTTCTCGGACACAACCACCATAAATGTCATGTTACCTCTAGTCTAACACATGCTGGAAATAGGTCAACTTCAATCTGCCGGAGAAGAGGATTGAGCACCTCACAATTACTGGTAATAAGAGAGGAAGAATTGTGGTCTTTCATTATGCTCCCTCCACCGATCATCCAATTACGGACACAAAGCATTTGTAATTTTTCTGCTTACTGTTGCCTTTACCCTCTCTTTCAAATATTTGCAATACGACTTTATATCCGTATTGCAATATACTGATATTGAAACAGTTTATTTAGCCAGAAAAATACATATACAGAGTGGATAATAATAACAATATTGACATGGCTGAGCCAATTGAGAGCCTGAGCTCTCTTAGTGGCACCTTGATATATACAGTACTGTATATTTATCTCAAGTAAGTATTATGCAACATTTATTATCATCTGGAATAGTACAGGTAACCCAATAGTATCATATTATACAAGGTAAATCAACAGCATAGTAAGATACAGAGTAAATAGTTTCTTACAAAATATTAAACTTCTTATCCTGTCTACAGTATCTCGTTCCCTCTCCCAGGGCCAACCCCCCCAAAGTTACCTCCTTTTGGACACTTCTGGGGTACAGGCGCATATCTGCCAAATTTCAGCTCTTTTTCTTCAACTTTGTAGCCAAGCACATGTATATGTATGTATGTATGTATGTATGTATGTATGTATGTGGTGTATTGGTTATCATGCTCGCCTCCCAAGCTTGATTCCTGGGATTGGTGAAACAATGGGCAAGTTTCTTTACGCCATTTTCCTATGTCTACCCAGCAGTAATTGGGTACCTGGATGGTAATCGATTTGCGGATGGTGTTCCGGGGTAATGGTTAGCCTGTGCAGTTGGCGAGTTGTCCGGTCTTCTAAAATTATTCCTTGACACTGGGTCATGCAACTCGTTAACTTAGGGTGTGGTTGTTGTGTTGGCTACAGCTTCTGCACTTTATACAATTTCACGTCTAGGTGGCCCTAGGGCCGGCCATCCTCTTACACGAGGGGCAACCATTGTAATAATAATAATAATAATAATTAACGGTTTATTATAAAAACATGGCAGCCCGAAGGCTGAAAATATACAACGAACAGAGATGACAAGTTACATATGGTGAAATCGGGGAGTGGGTCACTTGATTGACAAAAGCTTTTAATACAGATACATAAGAAACATAGAGTCAACATATAGATTAACTTTAGATCTGGTACTGTGGGAACTGGTCTGTAGACGTTCTTGTGACCTGCTGTCGGCACCAAGAGTCCTTCCCACTGTCTTGATGGCCGTTGTACCTGACTGCTAAGCCGCTACCTCACTACAGCTGCAGATGTACCACGTGGTCCGGGTAGGTCCTCCAGCTCACACAGGGTGTTGGAGATGGGTCTTGTTTCTCATATGATGTAGTTAGGAATTCATAATTCCTCACCTGGGTGGAGTAGGGAGTCCTCATTTCTCTCCTGGTGTAGTTTGGAGTGTTTCTTGGCTTCTCATCTAGTGTTGGGGGTGGCGAGTGTATCGCGGGCTGGGTGCGTCAGGTCAACAGCGGCCTCTAAGTACTGATTGTCGTTCTAACAGTTGTTTCTTCCTTTCGAGTTGAAAGTGTCACTTTTGTATATCAGTTGTGGGTTGATCGTCAATCTTTGCACCGTACTGTTGGTGGGAGGATGTTGATAAATCCAGATGGGGAAGGAGAAGGGCCTGACAGACCAGGCTGGCAGCTGTCTCCTTGGTCAAGAGACCACAGCCGCGTGAGCGGGCAGCGCCGACTACACACGTCCTTACCCTATGAAGGTTGAAGGAAGTGTATGTATGTGTGTATGTATGTATGTGTGTGTGTATGTATGTATGTACAGTTGTACACTGTACAGTATGTATGTATGTATGTATGTCTATTTTCGTGAGTAATTTTTATTTTTTATTATTTGATTAGTGGTTGTGCACCTGTGTAAGTGTGTGTCTATAAGATACAAATATTTATTTGTGATAATTAGGACGAACTACAGGCGAACAGACGAATAACAATTAATGAATTGTTTTAGGCAGTTAACACAAAATTACCCATTACTGCATATTGTTAATTAACAGAGACCTGATCAAAATATTTCTCCATGTTTCTGGCTCTGAGACAAGTAATGCTACGTCATCTTTGTCTTCCAACAGCGTGTAGGTGTATCAGGTTGACGCTCACAACATTACG
This sequence comes from Homarus gammarus, assembly GCA_958450375.1. Classification (NCBI taxonomy): domain Eukaryota; kingdom Metazoa; phylum Arthropoda; class Malacostraca; order Decapoda; family Nephropidae; genus Homarus; species Homarus gammarus. The sequence goes on from CAUDMG010002519.1 coordinate 147,646, forward strand.
GTACACTTATCCTTATCCCTGGCGGCGGTGGTTCACTGAACACAACACCGCCCTCAGAGTCTTCCCTTCCTCTATGAATCTGCAGGAATCCGTGGAAGAACTCTTTGGTCTTTAAATATTATGAACATTATATGACACATTTCCGTGATAGACCAGACTTCTCTTCATTTTTTGAATGAGAAACATTTCCGTGTCGGGGGAAGGTAATTCTTGCTTCCTTCATCAGGTGAGATTGAAGATGGTCTGCGGGATACAGAGATCTTTCCTCACATTTCATAACAATAGCGAGGTTGGGAGGTTTTATTCCCCCCTCGAGACCTGCACAATATACGGCGACGACCTCCTGGAGAAATATTACCCTCAAGTATGAGGAGCGAGCCATTACGGTGGTGACGGTGAGGGCTGCCTCCATCACTACTTCCTCTCCTCTCTTGCACTCTGGTTAGTTTTCCTCGAGGATGAAATCGATGTTGGTTTTACAGTTCTTATATAAGTTTTGCCTAAATATATATCGTAGCTTAGTTACCAGATTTCGCCCGGTTGGAGGGACAGGAGATAGTGCTCGACCATCCCCTTGGCCCGGGCAGTGGTTCTCAACCTCCTAGCCTAGAGCCTTATGCCTTTCGCATCTCCCTACCCAATTTCAGCTTACTATCTTCAAGACTGTGGAAATAAATAAGGAACGAACATAAAGACACACACACACACACACACACACACACACACACACACACACACACGTAAGCACACGCACGCACACAAGCACGCACACACAAACAATGTATTTTATACATATATATATTAATGGGTATGTTTGTGATCACTGTTGGCCCGTGTGTCATTGTTAGTCAAGGTTTTATCTGTTCACTACTACGGCTAAGTTTACAAAACTAAATAAAATAGTGATGAACAGTATAAACCTGAAGGTGAAATAACCCGTCATTTTTTGGATTTTCTATCAAAGTTTACTTAAGCTGGCGCTGGTTCGTTACTTTGAAAATAACACAAATACTTTCTAAAACTTAAAACTATCTATGAACAATAATATAGTGTCGCTGTTGTGCACCATTACTTGTCAAACAACAGCTCAGGTTACCTTGTGTGTGGATGGCAACTCAGTCACCGAGCAACATGGAGCTGTGATGAAGCAGCAGCAGCAACAGCACTAATATAACTTTACCTGTGTCAGTCATAACATGTTAAAGGGGAGTCAACACTGGTCTACCATTCAGCTGCAGTTCCTGGTCACCACAATATTAACACTGTGTCATGAGGCTCCTTTTAATTAAAGTCGACTCACTAAAGTACTGTTCACATTCACGCGATATTCATGTGTGTCGACTTTAATATACTGTATTGCCAAATTCTCCCGTTTTGCCCCATTTAGCCAGAACTAACGAACGATACTCTTTCTGAAAAAAGAACGCCATACTATTCTTTTACCACCAAAACAAAAGTGCAAATATAGTTTATTATTAACAAACGTTTTCATACAGTCGTTGTAAATTAAGCATCAGTACAATAAAAAAAAGTCATAACAGTGGAATACTGTACAAACTTTCAGACTGCAACTTTTGTTCTTCATGCTTCCGAAAAATACGCCGAACTTTTTTTTTCAAATTTTGTTTCGGTACACTGGATGATATCTGTTGGTTCATTTAGTTTTATTCCGTTTAGGTTTTTATTTTGTCTCTCTATTTCTTCTTTAGTCACGATACAAGACGGATACAGGGAGACAGCTGCTGTGTCTTAACATCTCGACCCATTCTAGAGGGAAGATGACCACACCAAGGTAATTAAGGAAACAAAAAGTTCTCCCTTATGAACCAGAAACATAACAGCAAGATAACATTCTTCTCACTTAACAACAAACTGGTAAAGTGAAAAGAGAAACACATTAAGTCTCCGATTTTATGAAGACAAAAATGGATGATATTTAAGGTATACAAGTGGACGGTGATGTACTGTACTGTACGTAGGTATTAAAAACCCAAGACACATACACGTTTGGTGGTCCACATGAGGAAAGGATTGATATACTATGGCAAGAGACAATATAGAATCTAGTAAACAATCTACTAAAACAAATTAAGGAGTGAACAAGGTCCTGGTAATGATAACGAGGAACATGGCAAACAAGACCCAAGAAATATTCCCATATCGCGCAATACCTTCGTCAGGACTCACAGTATACAGTACAAGTCTGGTCATGCCTGGTTTGAGAAATATATCAGTTGAGAGTAGTGTGGATAATCCTCAGTGAGACAGGAAATATGAATATACAAATAAACTTTGTTGGTTCTAAAACACTATGTTAAATATCTTCAAATTGATATCAATATTAAAAAAAATTATCCTTAAAAATTAAGTATATTTAATAATATTTCCTTAAGAAACCTGAAAACATGAAACAGTATAAATAAACTCTACAAGACAATGTTGCATAAATAGTTTATCATACAATTTATCGCGTGTATATATATATATATATATATATATATATATATATATATATATATATATATATGCAAGTAAATCACTGTAGGTGCGCGTGATCTAGGTATATGCTGATAACCACCAGGAAAGAAGAAAACACGAAGTTCCCAAGCGCTTTCGTGTAATTCACATCTTCAGGGGTGAGTACAGACTAGATAGAGTAATGCAGAACAAGATGAATATATACAGAGGAGGGTGAGACCAGGTCCACAATGGTCAGGTAATGACCCTACTAATCTTTAAATGGCACACAACGGTTGGTGGTTGGGTCAGATGGGACAGTGACCCGCCCTCTCACCTGATCACAAATCTTCTTAATTACAAAGTTGTCCAGCTTGTACAAGCCGTTACTCAAATTCATGTTGAATGCTTCGGTATGTTTAATAAGACTAGATTCTATGATGTTCCTACTATCAATTGAATTACATGGTAATATTGAGGAGGCATTATCCCAGTCAATGCAATGCTTGTTATCCCTCAAATGAACAAACAGTGCATTGGATTCCTGGCCTGTCCTGACACTGTATTTGTGTTGTTTAATTCTAGTTACAAGATCTTTACCTGTCTGGCCTAAGTAAAACATATTACATTCCTTGCAAGGAACTTTATAAATGCAACCAATTGTGTTGTTGGGGGAGTTCTTGATTAACATTTGTTTAACAGTGCATGAGTTTTTAAATGCCACATTGACGTTCCAAGATTTTAGCTGTGCCGGAATGTGTGAGAAATTTTTGTGAAATGGTAATATTAAGATATTCTTATGGTCATGGGTGGGCTTGGGATCAGTTCTATAAAAAGTTTTCTTAGTAATGTTTAAGCATTTGTCTATGAAAGATCTAGGGTATTTAAGGTTTGAGCCAATATTATATATATATTTGTATTCCTCATCGATGAATTCCGGACTGCAAATTCTCAAGGCACGTAAAAACATTGTTGTAAATACTGACTGTTTGACTTTATTATGGTGGGCAGAATAATAATGAATGTATGAACACACATTGGTTGGTTTTCTATAAATACTGAACTTGAAAGTGTTACCTATTCTGTGTATCAGACAGTCTAGGAATGGCAATTTACAGTCTTGCTCTAATTCCACAGTGAATTTGATCGAGGGACCTAAAAGTTTTCCTACCACAACTTAACAACTTAGCCCCCTCGATCAAATTCACTGTGGAATTAGAGCAAGACTGTAAATTGCCATTCCTAGACTGTCTGATACACAGAATAGGTAACACTTTCAAGTTCAGTATTTATAGAAAACCAACCAATGTGTGTTCATACATTCATTATTATTCTGCCCACCATAATAAAGTCAAACAGTCAGTATTTACAACAATGTTTTTACGTGCCTTGAGAATTTGCAGTCCGGAATTCATCGATGAGGAATACAAATATATATATAATATTGGCTCAAACCTTAAATACCCTAGATCTTTCATAGACAAATGCTTAAACATTACTAAGAAAACTTTTTATAGAACTGATCCCAAGCCCACCCATGACCATAAGAATATCTTAATATTACCATTTCACAAAAATTTCTCACACATTCCGGCACAGCTAAAATCTTGGAACGTCAATGTGGCATTTAAAAACTCATGCACTGTTAAACAAATGTTAATCAAGAACTCCCCCAACAACACAATTGGTTGCATTTATAAAGTTCCTTGCAAGGAATGTAATATGTTTTACTTAGGCCAGACAGGTAAAGATCTTGTAACTAGAATTAAACAACACAAATACAGTGTCAGGACAGGCCAGGAATCCAATGCACTGTTTGTTCATTTGAGGGATAACAAGCATTGCATTGACTGGGATAATGCCTCCTCAATATTACCATGTAATTCAATTGATAGTAGGAACATCATAGAATCTAGTCTTATTAAACATACCGAAGCATTCAACATGAATTTGAGTAACGGCTTGTACAAGCTGGACAACTTTGTAATTAAGAAGATTTGTGATCAGGTGAGAGGGCGGGTCACTGTCCCATCTGACCCAACCACCAACCGTTGTGTGCCATTTAAAGATTAGTAGGGTCATTACCTGACCATTGTGGACCTGGTCTCACCCTCCTCTGTATATATTCATCTTGTTCTGCATTACTCTATCTAGTCTGTACTCACCCCTGAAGATGTGAATTACACGAAAGCGCTTGGGAACTTCGTGTTTTCTTCTTTCCTGGTGGTTATCAGCATATATATATATATATATATATATATATATATATATATATATATATATATATATATATATATATATATAAATGTGTCGTACGTCTACTATTGACGTCTATACGAGTTTGAAGTAAATAGTTGCTTGTTACCTTATCGTGTATATCTATGGTGGTGATGATAAACAACATTAACTCAGTATCCTTCAGCTTTTCTCAAGGAGTTTTATTCAATAAGTCTGTTGCTCCTCGTCATTCAGTCCCTTATTTTATCTCCAGTAATCCCTCCTTAAAGATCACCGGCCTTAATATAACTTTGTCTGGTGCATCTTGGTGTGGTTCATTATTTATAGTAACCTGACCTCAGCTTCCCCACGCTGTCTCTCTTAAAACACTTGTCTCATTTCAACATCCTCTCACATTTATTAAGTAACATTCACCATGCTTGTACATCCTCACACACGAACTATTGACCATTATATTAGTCTGTACATCCTCACACACTAACTACTGATCATTATATTAGTCTCTACATCCTCACACACTAACTACTGACCATTATATTAGTCTCTACATCCTCACACACTAACTACTGACCATTATATTAGTCTCTACATCCTCACACACTAACTACTGATCATTATATTAGTCTCTACATCCTCACACACTAACTACTGATCATTATATTAGTCTCTACATCCTCACACACTAACTATTGACCATTATATTAGTCTCTACATCCTCACACACAAACTATTGACCATTATATTAGTCTCTGCATCATCACACACTAACTACTGATCATTATATTAGTCTCTACATCCTCACCCACGAATTATTGACCATTATATTAGTCTGTACATCCTCACACACTAACTACTGACCATTATATTAGTCTCTACATCCTCACACACTAACTACTGATCATTATATTAGTCTCTACATCCTCACACACTAACTATTGACCATTATATTAGTCTCTGCATCATCACACACTAACTATTGACCATTATATTAGTCTGTACATCCTCACACACTGACTGTTGACCATTATATTAGTCTCTGCATCCTCACACACTAACTATTGACCATTATATTAGTCTCTACATCCTCACACCAGTGTCCTCTACCTCCTCACAGACGTAGTAGTTACCTCTGCTCTGGTCACTAACCAGCACCACTCTATACGCTCACACACTCACCAATCTGCATCATATTGCCTTCTTCGTCTTGGAAGCTAATTACCTCCTTGGTAGATTTATGTGAAGAAAATTCCTAAACTTAGGGAGGAAAAAGAGTGAGGTGTGATGAGCCGGGAGACGTGTTAATGGGGAAACTCATGAGGCTTGTCATGGCGGGCAGCCGAGCCGGTTTATCCCTGGACTCCTGCTGCCCGTAAGTTACTAAATACATAGAATTGTCTTATATTATGGGTAGGAAACTCCGCCTGATAATTGAATGAATACAGGAAGTTTACAGTGCTTAGGCATCAAAATATATTTAATGGATCGTTGCTGCCGTCATTATATTAATAAGATTATGTGACCTGCGTGATGGGGGTCATAGTGGTTCACTTTGGTAATTTGGCCTCAAGGTTAACGAGGCTCCTTCCTTCATTGTCTCTTACCTGCTGACCTCTGTTACCCCATGATGAGTCTCACCTGCTGACCTCTGTTACCCCATGATGAGTCTCACCTGCTGACCTCTGTTATACTCCACCATGGTAAGTCTCACCTGCTGACCTCTGTTACCCCATGATGAGTCTCACCTGCTGAACTCTGTTGCCCTCCCTCAATGATGAGTTGATGAGTCTCACCTGCTGACCTCTGTTATACTCCACCATGATGAGTCGATGAGTCTCACCTGCTGAACTCTGTTGCCCTCCCTCCATGATGAGTTGATGAGTCTCACCTGCTGACCTCTGTTATACTCCACCATGGTAAGTCTCACCTACTGACCTTTGTTACCCCATGATGAGTCTCACCTGCTGACCACTGTTACCATCCCTCCATGATGAGTCTCACCTGCTGACCTCTGTTACCCTTCCCCTGATGAGTCTCACCTGCTGACCTCTGTTACACTCCCCCATGATGACTCTCGAAGTTGTTTGGACATACTTCCTAGCCCCCATTGGTCCCTGTTCACCTAGTGGTATAGTAGGTACCTGTTGTTTAAGTCGAAAGTTGCGAATTCGTATTCAGGGACAAGTTGTTGGAGCTTCCAATAACTTGATGACATAAACACTTGGCTCTTCAGGCTTCTACGCCCTTAACTCATGAGACATAAAGGCAAGCATGAACTTAGCATGCTTCCCTGTTGGGTGCTGTAAACGCTTCTGCGCTTCACCTTACACAAGGATGTAGGGGAGTGCCCAATAAAAGAAAAAATACTCGCACCTGCTGACATCTGTTACACTCCACCATGATGAGTCCCATCTGCTGACCTCTGCTACCCCATGATGAGTCTCACCTACTAACATCTGTTACCCCATGATGAGTCTCACCTGCTGACCTTTGTTACCCCATGATGAGTCTCACCTGCTGACCACTGTTACCATCCCTCCATGATGAGTCTCACCTGCTGACCTCTGTTACCCTTCCCCTGATGAGTCTCACCTGCTGACCTCTGTTACACTCCCCCATAATGACTCTCGAAGTTGTTTGGACATACTTCCTAGCCCCCATTGGTCCCTGTTCACCTAGTGGTATAGTAGGTACCTGTTGTTTAAGTCGAAAGTTGCGAATTCGTATTCAGGGACAAGTTGTTGGAGCTTCCAATAACTTGATGACATAAACACTTGGCTCTTCAGGCTTCTACGCCCTTAACTCATGAGACATAAAGGCAAGCATGAACTTAGCATGCTTCCCTGTTGGGTGCTGTAAACGCTTCTGCGCTTCACCTTACACAAGGATGTAGGGGAGTGCCCAATAAAAGAAAAAATACTCGCACCTGCTGACATCTGTTACACTCCACCATGATGAGTCCCATCTGCTGACCTCTGCTACCCCATGATGAGTCTCACCTACTAACATCTGTTACCCCATGATGAGTCTCACCTGCTGACCTTTGTTACCCCATGATGAGTCTCACCTACTGACATCTGTTACCCCATGATGAGTCTCACCTGTTGACCTCTGTTACCCTCCCCCATAATGAGTCTCACCTGTTGACCTCTGTTACAGTCCCTCCATAATGAGTCTCACCTGCTGACCTCTGTTACCCCATGATGAGTCTCACCTGTTGACCTCTGTTACCCTCCCCCATAATGAGTCTCACCTGCTGACCTCTGTTACAGTCCCTCCATAATGAGTCTCACCTGCTGACCTCTGTTACCCCATGGTGAGTCTTATCTGCTGACCTCTGTTACACTCTGAATTATGCTGAGTAAACACAATTGTTATCCCCTGACGTGAGTGGGGGAATATAACAATCGGTTTGTCTGTGTACGTCACTGTTTGTCGTATGTATCATAAGTGTGTTGTGTCAGTCCCTCTTATAATTAATAATATAATTTACCGAGGCTTTGTACAAATGATATATGTATGGATAAGTCACGTTCATGTGCTAATATAGTTAAAACACTTTACCTTACTATGTTATGTGTAATGATGTATTTTAAGACAATAACAGTTTGTTTTTATAGCTTTAAATTAATGGAAAAAAGCTTATTGTAACACCACTCTGCATCATTAAAGACGTTTCTTAATACCGCAACTTAAACAAACTATACATAGATCAGGTTAAGTAAAGTTAGGTCAGGTAAGGTTAGGTTTGTTAAGTTAGTATATATCGATAATATTCATTTACAGTTAATATTATCATCTATAAGATTGTTAACCTACATACAAACCAATTTGAATATACACTAAACCACTGTACAGTATTAACAAGCAAACAAAAACCTAATGAAATAAAAAACAAGTCTTATCAAGCGGTTTAAAGGCCTCCACTTGGTTCCTGAAGCAGCCTAAGACACTCTCATTTCCGTGGGATAATTGGCTTTGTAAGTGGATCATTCCACCTACTTTATCTAAATTGGATACACGATGAACCTTTGTATTGTTAGTGTTCTCCAGTACCGAGAGCCGGGAACTGCACCACTTGCCTCAGAGAAGAAAATAAGGACCTTCACGAAAGATTGTGATTATTTTCCCTGAAATCTGACTAGATATTGTCTTCACCCACCGGGGTACTCCGCCTATCTATGATGCTTATTTCACAAGGTGAGGGACGAGATCCCGGTATGCACCAAACATTCTCTCTCTGGGTCACTATGTTGTAGCAAGTGTCTCCGGTGGGTTTAATTAGCCGGGAGCCCAGCCCATTCAGAAACTTCAGGACATTGGTGCCCCAGGCTCCCAGAGTCTGATCTTATTAGGATAATGTATATTTACAGCTCAGGGTTTATGTTCTTCCCTCCTTCAGGTTTTCCCTAAAGCTTGCTGCCCTTCACGCTGCAGCTGTACTGTGTACGTAAGAGTAGTCCCCCACCAGCTGTTTACCTTCCTTCCAGGTCAGCGTGATGACGTCTGGAAGCTTGTTTTATAACCGTGCGGTTCCTTACGTGCTATAACCATCTCTGCCTTCACTACCCCTATTCATCGCCCCTGTCACCACTAACCCCATCACCACCACCCATAACACTACCACTCCTGTCACCACTACCCTCGTTATCATCATTCTTGTCACCATGACCCCTTGGCACTACTACTCCTGTCAACATTATATTTGTCTCAACTAACCTTTTATTTCCCACCGTTGTCACCACCACTTTCAGTAATATCTTTGTCACCAAAACCATTGTTACCACCATCTATCACCGCCACTTCCTGTTACTTCCCCCCGTCAACACCAGCCTTGCAACTACTACTTCCCCTGTCACCTACCCAACCTGTCACCAACACTTTTCATCATAACCTCCCACCACCACCACCTCCAACCAAAACCTCCCCTGTCACCACCACCCTTGCCACCACCATCTCCCATCACCAATATATAATAAATATTCCACCTTTCATAGATCCTTTCCTGCGACACTTTTATCACTCAAGATTATCACTGGCATATTTACTGAAGGAAATGGAATGCCACAACAAAGCCTTATTAATCTTACCTTATTACATGGCAGGTGACCTTTGATGGCCATTCTCTTGCCCTTCATAACTCTTATATCAAACATTTACTCATTTGTGTGAGGGAAGTAATGAGAAATATAATACGGTGTGTTAATTAACGGTGACGGGGGTAGTTGTGAGAGGTGGGGGTGACGGGGGTGATAGTGACAGTAGGGATGACAGGGGTGGTGGTGTCAGGGGTGGGAGTGACAGGGGTGGTGGTGACAGGGATGGTGGTGTCAGGGGTGAGGGTGACAGGGGTGGGGCGTCAGGGGTTGTGTGAGAGGAGTGGTGGTGACAGGGGTGGTTGTGAGAGGTGGGGGTGACGGGGTTGGTGGTGACAGGGATGGTGGTGTCAGCTTAGAGTTAGAACCAGTCCTGCACCTACACCTCACACCCCAGTCATCCAGTCATCCAACACACCCAAGATATCACACCAGAAAACCCAAGATATCACTCCAGAACACCCAAGTTATCACTCCTGAGCACACAATTCATCACTCTAGATCACCCAAGCTATCACTCCAGAACACACAATTTATCACTCCAGAACACCCAAGTTATCACTCCAGAACACCCAAGTTATCACTCCAGAACACACAAGTTATCACTCCAGAACACCCAAGTTATCACACCAGAACACCCAAGTTATCACTCCAGAACACAACTTATCACTCCAGAAAACACAAGTCATCACTCCAGAACACCCAAGCTATCACTCCAGAACACACAAGTTATCACTCCAGAACACCCAGGTTATCACTCCAGAACACACAAGCTATCACTCCAGAAAACACAAGTCATCACTCCAGAACACCCAAGTTATCACTCCAGAACACCCAAGTTATCACTCCAGAACACCCAAGTTATCACTCCAGAACACACAAGTTATCACTCCAGAACACCCAAGTTATCACTCCAGAACACAAAACTTATCACTCCAGAAAACACAAGTCATCACTCCAGAACACCCAAGTCATCACTCCAGAACACCCAAGTTATCACTCCAGAACACCCAAGTTATCACTCCAGAACACACAAGTTATCACTCAAGAACACCCAAGTTATCACTCCAGAACACCCAAGTTATCACTCCAGAACACCCAAGTCATCACTCTAGAACACACACGTCATCACTCCAGAACACGCACGTTATCACTCCAGAACACACACGTTATCACTCCAGAACACCCAAGTTATCACTGCAGAACACCCAAGTCATCACTCCAGAACACCCAAGATATCACTCCAGAACACCCAAGTTATCACTCCAGAACACCCAAGTCATCACTCCAGAAAACCCAAGTTATCACTCCAGAACACCCAAGTTATCACTCCAGAACACCCAAGTTATCACTCCAGAACACACAAGTTATCACTCCAGAACACACAAGTTTTCATTCCAGAACACACAAGTTATCACTCCAGAATACACACGTTATCACTCCAGAACACCTAAGTTATCACCCCAGAACACACACGTTATCACTCCAGAACACCCAAGTTATCACCCCAGAACACACACGTTATCACTCCAGAACACACAAGTCATCACTCCAGAACACACACGTTATCACTCCAGAACACCCAAGTTATCACTCCAGAACACCCAAGTTATCACCCCAGAACACACACGTTATCACTCCAGAACACACAAGTCATCACTCCAGAACACACACGTTATCACTCCAGAACACCCAAGTTATCACTCCAGAACACACACGTTATCACTCCAGAACACCCAAGTTATCACCCCAGAACACACACGTTATCACTCTAGAACACCCAGGTTATCATTCCAGAACACACAAGTCATCACTCCAGAACACCCAAGTTATCACTCCAGAACACCCAGGTTATCACTCCAGAACACCCAGGTTATCATTCCAGAACACACAAGTCATCACTCCAGAACACCCAAGTTATCACTCCAGAACACAACTTATCACTCCAGAAAACACAAGTCATCACTCCAGAACACCCAAGCTATCACTCCAGAACACACAAGTTATCACTCCAGAACACCCAAGTTATCACTCCAGAACACACAAGTTATCACTCCAGAACACCCAAGTTATCACTCCAGAACACCCAAGTTATCACTCCAGAACACCCAAGTTATCACTCCAGAACACCCAAGTGATCACTCCAGAACACACAAGTTATCACTCCAGAACACCCAAGTTATCACTCCAGAACACCCAAGTTATCACTCCAGAACACAAAACTTATCACTCAAGAAAACACAAGTCATCACTCCAGAACACCCAAGTCATCACTCCAGAACACCCAAGTTATCACTCCAGAACACCCAAGTTATCACTCCAGAACACCCAAGTTATCACTCCAGAACACACACGTTATCACTCCAGAACACACACGTTATCACTCCAGAACACACACGCTATCACTCCAGAACACACACGTTATCACTCCAGAACACCCAAGTTATCACTGCAGAACACCCAAGTCATCACTCCAGAACACCCAAGTTATCACTCCAGAACACCCAAGTTATCACTCCAGAACACCCAAGTCATCACTCCAGAACACCCAGGTTATCACTCCAGAACACCCAAGTTATCACTCCAGAACACACAAGTTATCACTCCAGAACACCCAAGTTATCACTGCAGAACACACAAGTTATCACTGCAGAACACCCAAGTCATCACTCCAGAACACCCAAGTTATCACTCCAGAACACCCAAGTTATCACTCCAGAACACCCAAGTCATCACTCCAGAACACCCAGGTTATCACTCCAGAACACCCAAGTTATCACTCCAGAACACACAAGTTATCACTCCAGAACACCCAAGTTATCACTCCAGAACACACACGTTATCACTCCAGAACACCCAAGTTATCACCCCAGAACACACACGTTATCACTCTAGAACACCCAGGTTATCATTCCAGAACACACAAGTCATCACTCCAGAACACCCAAGTTATCACTCCAGAACACCCAGGTTATCACTCCAGAGCACCCAGGTTATCATTCCAGAACACACAAGTCATCACTCCAGAACACCCAAGTTATCACTCCAGAACACCCAAGTTATTGCATCATCACTTTCTAATCAACAACCATCCTTACAACGTGGTCATCACCCCACCATACACTCGGTCATCACCCCACCACACACTCGGTCATCACCCCACAACACACTCGGTCATCACCCCACCACACACTCGGTCATCACCCCACCACACACTCGGTCACCACCCCACCACACACTCGGTCACCACCCCACCACACACTCGGTCACCACCCCACCATGCAACACACAGTCACCTCCCCACTACACATACGCTATCATTCACCTGTGTTTATAATGAACCTATCGACGGCCTAGACTCGAGGGAAATGACTAAAACAGGTTAAAGCGGCGGTAAACCACTCACAGCTTAATACAAAAAAAATTAACAGCAACACGTATATTCGTTCAAAGGTGAATAATTGTTCAAATAGTTTGATAACAAATTGTGTTTCAATATACCGTCATGTGTCCATAAAGTGGGCGGGGTGACAGCCAGGTACGTGATTAGTTCTATTTCGCGTCGTTATCAAAACAAATTTAAAAAATACCTATGTGCTATTTGACAAAGTTGTATTTCATAACCATAGTTTGTTATTCAATAATTTCTTTAAATTTAAAACGAGAAGTTCTTGACGACTCAAATATTTATCAACTTAAAAGACACTAAATACATTCCTCTACGCACATGTGGCTGACTAAATACGAGGAAAGTTGTGGAAAGAAATATTCCTCCGCCGAGCACAACACGTCTGGATCATGTGTCGTGTAACTCTCTGACTACAATTTCACAAACAAGAGAAGTTGTGAGTGTATGGGGCAGGTTTTATACGTCCACAGCAGAATCAGATGAAGTCACTGTATTTTTAGGAACACTTTCCATTGTTTAAGATACTAATTGAACGGTTCAGTATTGAATGGATTCAGACTGGCGATAATTGGGCTTCTTGTTAGCTAGTAGTCTCTGGTACAAGGGGTGGTGGTGGTGTGTAATGGTACAAGGTGGTACAATAATTGTGATGTAGTCTCTGGCACATAGACTACTTATATTTTACTTTGTACATAAAGTACAATAAACATATCAACATAGTTACTCTCATATAAAGTACATCAAGTACAGATACATGCATATAATCCACTTACTATTACAACCATGACGTGACTTGTTAACGGTGAGAAAAATATCATAAGTAAACAAAAAAAAATTGTCTGGGAATCCTTGCATTTCAGCCGCGGTTAATTATACAGTAACGAGTGAAGCTGATAGTAGCGCCCCAGTAATTAACAGTAAGGGTCTCCTCTTCATTGTGTTGTAATGAGAAAAATGGATAATGAAGAGGCGTTGAGGGGAGGCAGACTGTGGCCGGGTATTACCACTGGACAATGGTTAACACACTTTATACTAGTTCCCTCCACCTTTACACTGGGATATAACTCCATATTTCAGGTTCCCATAAACTTTACACTGACTATACACGTTTAATTATTGGAATACTTATGGTATGTCTTTGTGTTTATATCAGGGTTATTGACCGGTCGTACTGTTTCTTGGATCAATTGTTTGCATCTGTTAGTATGTCATATCTGCTCCCTCATCCTCCTCAACTACAGGTAACAAATTAGAAAGGTCATTTACCTCATATTCTTCTACGTTATATTCACCTGTCTCACTTCAATTTCCACCTGTTCATATATAGTATCTTCACACTCCCTTACCTCCACCTTCCTCGTCTCCACCTATTATCACCGCTCCTCCTCCTCACCTGTTATCACCTACACTCACCACCTGGCCTCACCTGCCTGTAATACCATCCGTCACCTCTATCATTCAGTACAATCTTCAGGTAATGACTGTTTGCATCTGCCTCTCCGGTCATCATTGTACACGTTGGTCACATAAATATATCAAAAGAATCTCAATCACGCAGGAAAGAAATTAGAATTAAATGAAGAAAAGTTGAATTTACGAGAAACATTTAATATTTCTTTCAAGCCGCCAACACCAATGTTACTGAGGACAAAGACACCACATAATGCTCAATATGTTTAGTAGGAAATGTGTGGGTTTAAGATATACAATTTCCATAATAGATCAAAGCAACATATCCTGAATAGACCTATACCAAGCTGGACTCACTTAGGTGGACTCTAGCGATACATTATACGATTTTTTGAGTTCAACTTTTATTTACATTTTGTTCTCTCTCTAAATTATATATTCTGATACAACACAACTAAATAAAAGTGTTAAGCTGGAATTACCTGAGACAAATGTACCGAAAGTAAATATTTTAATTAGCTTTCAGTAAACCTCATTTAAATACCTGTAACAATTAGTGAGCTTCCGGTCTATTATCAAATGATTTTCCCCTTCACATAATTTCAATTATCTTATTAAACTGCCTCACCCCCATCCACAATTAACACGGCTCTTCCCCTCACCTGTAATTAATGGCATTCTTCATTCACCTCATATCATCTATCACTAATTAAGCTCCTCACTCTGCTGTACCTTTACCACAAATTACTTATATTTACGACCAAAACCCATAAATAACAACGCAACCACAAATTCTTAAAAAAAATTCTTTAAATGACGTCTGCATGATATGAACTTTTTACTGAACGGTGAAATGTGACTAAGATTCGATCTGACAATATTACTGTCTCACTAGAGATAAGAGAGAGAGAGAGAGAGAGAGAGAGAGAGAGAGAGAGAGAGAGAGAGAGAGACACACACACAAAGAAAATCACATATATACACAAACACACACGCACATACACACACGTATATAATAATAGTTGCTTCTCGTGTAACAAGGATGGCCGGTCCAAGGGCCACCTAGGCGTGATTTTATTTAAGGTGTAGAAGCTGTCGCTAACACAAAAACTACACCATGAGTTAACGAGTTGCATGACCCAGTGTCAAAGAATAGTCCGAGAAGACTGGACAACTCGCCAACTGCACTGGCTAACCATTACCCCGGAACACGATCCGCATATCGATATACATCCAGGTTCTCAATTACTGCTGGGTAGACAGAGGAAAATGGCGTAAAGAAACTTGCCCATAGTATCACCCTGCCCAGGGATCTAACCCGGGTCCGCACGCTTGCGAAGCGAGCATACTGACCATTATACCACAGGTCACCGTACACACATATATAAACAGACACATACGCACACACACACACGCAGAGACGCTCTCTCTCTCTCTCTCTCTGCCAGAAACGACCACTAACACACACTATGGTACAAAGACACTCACAGTATCTTATAAAGTTGGTTATGAGAATTACCTTTCCTCCTTGTGTTACCTCCACCATCACCTGAGTCCCACAACCTGCCAGCACATAACACTCTCGGTGATGTGTGCTGGACGTTGAGCCCCGCGTGTATACACCCTCGTGGCTACACTCTCTCCCTTTACACCTGAATCAACACATATCCGATAACCACAGAGCTTTAGCATTCTCCAGAAAACATACCTAGCCACACGCAGACACACAGAAACACGTACACAAACACACGCGCAGGCAGACAGACAGACAGACAGACAGATAAACCAGACAGACAGACAGACGCGTGCGCATGTACACACGCATACACGTCCGCACGCACGCATGCACCCACGCATGCACGCACGGACGCACGCACGCACCGAATTCCCCAGAAAAATCTATACACACTTCCTGAAAGATTTTCGCACAGATCGCATGAATGCTTCTATTAAAACAGCAACAACAACACTGTCCTCACTCGTTGATGTGTGAAGCCCCCAACAGGTGAGCACAATGTTGCTGTTGTAATACAAACGTTGACACGATCTCCACTAATACCTGTAAGGCAGCGGTTATGCAAATTATTCATGACACCAAGTGAACCACTGTGTAGGAAGGAGTTATTCACTTATGTTTCATTATAATCTGACATTAAATTCCCTAAACAAACCATTTTGGATTTACTCATCAAGTTCAGTAGAGAAAAGTCACAAACATGGCAGTTTCAGTGTAACATTATTTTAAAAGTTATATTCAGTTATGTGACTGAGCATATATCATTATATCTAAGAACAGTCTTTATAGTTGAACCACCATACAATATCACCATGAACCACCGTACAATATCACCATGAACCACCGTACAATATCACCATGAACCACCATACACTATCACCATGAACAACCATACAATATCACCATGAACCACCATACAATATCACCATGAACCACCGTACAATATCACCATGAACCACCATACAATATCACCATGAACCACCATAATATATCACCATGAACCACCATACGATATCACCATGAACCCTCATACAATATCACCATGAACCACCGTACAATATCACCATGAACCACCGTACACTATCACCATGAACCACCATACACTATCACCATGAACCACCATACACTATCACCATGAACCACCATACAATATCACCATGAACCACCGTACAATATCACCATGAACCACCATACAATATCACCATGAACCACCATAATATATCACCATGAACCACCATATAATATCACCATGAACCACCATACAATATCACCATGAACCACCGTACAATATCACCATGAACCACCATACAATATCACCATGAACCACCGTACGATATCACCATGAACCACCGTACAATATCACCATGAACCACCGTACAATATCACCATGAACCACCATACAATAACACCATGAACCACCATACAATATCACCATGAACCACCATACAATGTCACCATGAACAACCATACAATATCACCATGAACCACCATACAATATCACCATGAACCACCATACAATAACACCATGAACCACCATACAATATCACCATGAACCACCATACAATAACACCATGAACCACCATACAATATCACCATGAACCACCATACATTATCACCATGAACCACCATACAATATCACCATGAACCACCATACAAAATCACCATGAACCACCATACATTATCACCATGAACCACCATACAATATCACCATGAACCACCGTACAATATCACCATGAATCACCGTACAATATCACCATGAACCACCATACAATATCACCATGAACCACCATACAATATCACCATGAACCACCATACAATAACACCATGAACCACCATATAATATCACCATGAACCACCATACAATATCACCATGAACCACCGTACAATATCACCATGAACCACCATACAATATCACCATGAACCACCGTACGATATCACCATGAACCACCGTACAATATCACCATGAACCACCGTACAATATCACCATGAACCACCATACAATAACACCATGAACCACCATACAATATCACCATGAACCACCATACATTATCACCATGAACCACCATACAATATCACCATGAACCACCATACAATATCACCATGAACCACCATACAATAACACCATGAACCACCGTACAATATCACCATGAACCACCATACAATATCACCATGAACCACCATACATTATCACCATGAACCACCATATAATATCACCATGAATCACCATACAATATCACCGTGAACCACCACAAAATATCACCATGAACCACCATACAATAACACCATGAACCACCATACAATATCACCATGAACCACCATACAATAACACCATGAACCACTCAGCTGTCAACATGTTACTGGTAGGATCCACCTGCCTCCAAACTCCTGACAGGTGTCATCAGTGTGTACATTAGATGTTGTGTGACCCGGTACTCGAACCATCACATTTTCAGCCCTTTAGGTCATGACTGGGCACTGGCTCGCGCCTCTGAGCTGCAGCTGTAAGCATAGTTAGGTCCGACTAACTTTATGGCCGGGTCCTAAGTATATCACCTAAGTCTAGCTAAATAAAAGCCACCCAACGGCAGCTGTGACAAATCTCGAGACCAACCTCACTCAAAAACGCCTTTCTCCTCCACCCACCGAGTGGTGATTCACGTGAGTGTTTATATAGTTCGTTAAAAACTTATTTATCACAATATTTTGATTTTTTTAAGTTATTGTTAGCATATATGATCAAAATTATGTCAACTTATTTTAGGCCGTTTATTATGTGTTTTTCATAATTCATATATTTTTATCAATATATTTTCCCGTATTCTATCACTAAGACAGTATTAATATTCACGATTCTCGTCAAATGTCTTCATAATATACGAGGAATTCAAATTCAAATTCAAAATATTTGTTGGCAAATACATCAAAAGGAGCTGGTTAGCATGCTAACTAGCCCGCCTAAAACTAGTCTTAACAAGAGCTCTTTAACATGCTACTAATCATAACTCAGATATGTATACACCAAATAAATATGTATAAAATCAACAATCTTTTGTTAAACTTACAGATTTTTTTCATAATATTCTTAACCATATTTTTATTTATTAAATAACAAACCATCTCTGTAATATCAGTTATACCATCACCCCTAAATTCTGATAAACAGTTACATTCCATAACGTAATGATATAATGTATGAGACTTTACATAGCCACACAGTTTACAAGGAATGCCATCAGTTCCTTCAATATATTGCCAATAATATTTGTATCCCAAGCGTAGTCTCATCACAAATGTATCATACTTGAGCGAAGCCTTACCATAAGTACAACTTGTAGAATTCAAAACTCAATATAATGTTTCAAACGACGACTGCCGTTGTTCAAAAATTTCCCAATATTGTCCATTTCCCATTGCAGTCGGATTTTTACCATTTCATATTTTATTCTTTTAATACCCAAAAAACAATCGTATTCTACAATTTCTTTGCCAGACCCTTGCTTAGACAAATCATCAGCAACCTCGTTCATAAAAATACCACAATGGGATGGAATCCACATGAAACTTACATCATATCAAAGTGATTATATGTCATGAATACACTTATTACATTTTAAAACTAAATCATCATTAAGGGGCACTTCACTTTACTGCCTTCAGTGCTCCAATTGTAAAGCTAAGTACCCTTTTACACCTGGGTGGACTGGGGTGCCCCAGAGTCGAACCATCGACCTTAGGAAAAGAGCTTGACAGAAAAGTTATTAATTTTGAAAGATCTATGAACTTAAGACTACTCTGCAGTCTACCATTTTTATGGATGGTTTATTAACAATCTGTTGTAAATAAACCATAACTATATAACAACTTTGTCTCGTCACTACGGAGATGGTCGTAAAGACACAAGAAGTAGCAGAAGTTTGGTTATCATAAAAATAAACAAACAAGTTAATAAAATAAAGCAAAATATAGATAGTCAGCATTGTACAACACTCACCCGTATTCACAGTTCACGTACCAATGATACGTGAGGCAGCTTGACATTTACCAAAACAAAACGAAACCAACTCTCGCCTGACACAGCTGAACGGTCCCCATCTCACACTGACACAACAAACACATTTGTCACCAAATTCCTTTCACTTTGGTGTAGAAAAGTGCTAGTTGTTAAATTACCGAATTATTTGTGTTATTCAGACAACCAAAGTGTTCAACTATTAAATACAGTATTTATAATCTATTTATCTATCTATCTATCTATCTATATATGTATATATATATATATATATATATATATATATATATATCCTTCCACAACATTAAATATAGACACCAGTGACGAAAACTTTCATTTTCCAGACATGAAAGAGAGAACAGTGATGAAAACTTCCATGTTGGAGTTATCGGTCTATTGCATCATTTTGGCACCCAAAAAGTAAATACACACCATGATACTTGAGCAGCAATTTATTTTAACCTAACAATAAGGTATGCCTGTGTATATCAACATTGTATATGGCCACAAGTCCTGTATTCCTGTTGGCTCGGCAGCTCGAGCCAACCTTTCACGTCACAACCTATCACAGATTTTTGTAGTCACGTGACTTTTTAGCAACTTTAACCCTTATTATTATTATTATTATTCCAATATTTTCACCCCCCAGGCCCTGATGCGGGTCATTGACATGTGCTCTTGTAGGCTAATCCCATAAAAAAGATTAATCATCACCGAGGCTCACTCACACAATTCCTAGTTTGTAGTGACGTCAAAACTCCCAAAACTAAGAAAAGGCTGGCCTCGTGGCCACAACGCTAAGAGAGAGGTGTGCGGCCGCTCCGCTACGAGAGGGGTGTGCGGCCACAACGCACCGAGAGAGGTGTGCGGCCGCAACGCACCGAGAGAGGTGTGCGGCCTCAATGCTACTAGAGAGGTGTGCGGCCTCAACGCTACGAGAGAGGTGTGCGGCCGCTACCGCTACGAGAGAGGTGTGCAGCCGCTCCACTGCTTGAGAGGTGTGCGGCCGCTCCGCTACTTGAGAGGTGTGCGGCCGCTCCTCTACTTGAGAGGTGTGCGGCCTCAACGCTACTAGAGAGGTGTGCGGCCTCAACGCACCGAGAGAGGTGTGCGGCCTCAACGCTAATAGAGAGGTGTGCGGCCGCTCTGCCACTACAAAGGTGAGCGGCCTCAACGCTATGAGAGAGGTGTGCGGCCGCTCTGCTACGAGAGAGGTGTGCGGCCGCTCCGCTACGAGAGAGAGGTGTGCGGCTGCAACCCTACGAGAGAGGTGTGCGGCCTCAACGCTAATAGAGAGGTGTGCGGCCGCTCTGCTACTAGACAGGTGTGCGGCCTCAACGCTACGAGAGAGGTGTGCGGCCGCTCCGCTACATGAGAGGTGTGCGGCCTCAACGCTACGAGAGAGGTGTGTGGCCTCAACGCTAATAAAGAGGTGTGCGGCCGCTCTGCTACTAGAGAGGTGTGCAGCCTCAACGCTACGAGAGAGAGGTGTGCGGCTGCAACCCTACGAGAGAGATGTGTGGCCTCAACACTAATGGAGAGGTGTGCGGCCGCTCTGCTACGAGAGAGGTGTGCGGCTGCTCTGCTACGAGAGAGGTGTGAGGCCTCAACACTACGAGAGAGGTGTGCGGCCGCTCTGCTACTAGAGAGGTGTGCTGCCTCAACCCTGCGAGAGAGGTGTGCTGCCGCAATGCTACGAGAGAGGTGTGCTGCCGCAACGCTACGAGAGAGGTGTGCGCTGCAGCGCTACGAGAGAGGTGTGCGCTGCAACGCTACGAGAGAGGTGTGCGCTGCAACGCTACGAGAGGTGTTTCGGCCACACACCTCTCTCATAACACAAAAAGTGTATTGTAACAATAAAAATACTCAAATCGTATTTGTATTATACAATATCATAAACGTGGCGTGTGGTCCCGGGCCCCATAAAGTACAACAGAAACGGCAGACTGTGTTATCTGTTGTACTTTATGGGGCATCATTTTATGAACACTGACCCAGACTTACAGCACCCCCACTGAGGTCAATTCAAAATTTCACCATTGATACTGAAAATATAATTAATGAAGGTTGGAAATTCTCAAATTAGTAAAAACTTAAGCTCAGTTTATTACTGTAGTGATGACAGTTTAAGTGTAGTGATGATGGGTAGTGTTAAGTATAGTGATGATGGATGGTGTTATATGTAGTGATGATGGATTGTGTTATATGTAGTGATGATAGATGATGTTATATGTAGTGATGATGGATGGTGTTATATATAGTGATGATGGATGATGTTATATGTTGTGATGATGATGGATGTTGTTATATGTAGTGATGGTGGGTGGTGTTATATGTAGTGATGATGGATGGTGTTATATGTAGTGATGATGGGTGGTGATATATGTAGTGTTGATGGATGGTATTATATGTAGTGATGATGGATGGTGTTATATGTAGTGATGATGGATGGTGTTATATGTAGTAATGATGGATGGTGTTATATGTAGTGATGATGGATGGTGTTATATGTAGTGATGATGGATGATGTTATATGTAGTGATGATGATGGATGTTTTTATATGTAGTGATGATGGGTGGTGTTATATGTAGTGATGATGGATGGTATTATATGTAGTGATGATGGATGGTGTTATATGTAGTGATGATGGATGATGTTATATGTAGTGATGATGATTGATGTTGTTATATGTAGTGATGGTGGGTGGTGTTATATGTAGTGATGATGGATGGTGTTATATGTAGTGATGATGGATGGCGTTATATGTAGTGATGATGGATGATGTTACACGTAGTGATGATGGATGGTGTTATATGTAGTGATGATGGGTGGTCTTATATGTAGTGATGATGGATGGTGTTATATGTAGTGATGATGGAGGGTGTTATATGTAGTGATGATGGATGGTCTTATATGTAGTGATGATGGATGGTGTTATATGTAGTGATGATGGGTAGTGTTATATGTAGTGATGATGGATGGTGTTATATGTAATGATGATGGATGGTGTCATATATAGTGATGATGGATGATGTTATATGTAGTGATGATGATGGATGTTGTTATATGTAGTGATGATGGGTGGTGTTATATATAGTGATGATGGATGGTGTTATATGTAGTGATGATGGATGGTGTTATATGTAGTGATGATGGATGATGTTACATGTAGTGATGATGGATGGTGTTATATGTAGTGATGGTGGATGGGGTTTTATGTAGAGATGATGGATGATGTTATATGTAGTGATGATGGATGATGTTATATGTAGTGATGATGGGTGGTGTTATTTGTAGTGTTGATGGATGGTATTATATGTAGTGATGATGGATGGTGTTATATGTAGTGATGATGGATGATGTTATATGTAGTGATGATGATGGATGTTTTAATATGTAGTGATGATGGGTGGTGTTATATGTAGTGATGATGGATGGTGTTATATGTAGTGTTGATGGATGGTTTTATGTGTAGTGATGATGTATGGTGTTATATGTAGTGATGATGGATGGTGTTATATGTAGTGATGATGGATGCTGTTATATGTAGTGATGATGATGGATGTTGTTATACGTAGTGATGATGGGTGGTGTTATATATAGTGATGATGGATGGTGTTATATGTAGTGATGGTGGATGGGGTTATATGTAGTGATGATGGATGATATTATATGTAGTGGCGATGGATGGTATTATATGTAGTGATGATGGATGGTCTTATATGTAGTGATGATGGATGATGTTATATGTAGTGATGATGGGTGGTGTTATATGTAGTGTTGATGGATGGTAGTATATGTAGTGATGATGGATGGTGTTATATGTAGTGATGATGGATGATGTTATATGTAGTGATGATGGATGATGTTATATGTAGTGATGATGGATGATGTTATATGCAGTGATGATGATGGATCTTGTTATATGTAGTATGTAGTGATGATGAGTGGTGTTATATGTAATGATGATGGATGGTGTTATATGTAGTGATGATGATGGATGTTGTTATATGTAGTGATGATGGATGATGTTATATGTGGTGATGATGATGGATTTTGTTATATGTAGTGATGATGAGTGGTGTTGTATGTAATGATGATGGATGGTGTTATATGTAGTGATGATGATTGGTATTATATGTAGTGATGATGGATGATGCTATATGTAGTGATTTATAAATACAGAAACAACTGTAACCAGAGGAGGAACAACTATACGTCTCACAATAAGGATATTACCTATATTGTTCTCTTATGTTTTGTTTAATAAAATTATTCACTGATGTTAACTAGTTTTACAACATGTTGGCAAGACATGATACATGTGTTAAAATAGTCTGGGGAGGAGTGTAAGCAAATATTTCTCAGTAGACCAGACCATAAGAGTAATGTTGTTTACACGTACACCAGAGAGGTAATCTTCGGGAGTGCACGACTCACAGCTCAGTTTTCTCTCTGTTGTTTCCTGCTCGTCGCGCTCACCGATACTTGAGTGTAATAACTTTTTCCCTTGTGTAATGCGAGGGAGTCTGCCTGATCACTGTGGAGGCTCGGGAAGCTGCCTCATCACGGGGTAGCTCGGGAGGCTGCCTCATCACGGGAAAGCTCGGCAGTCTGCCTCATCACGGGAAGGCTCGGGAAGCCTCTTTACTGCCTTTATCGGCTTACTCTGTTCACTTTCCAAATTTGCTTAAAATTAAGTTGCCAGGTTATGTGATATATCACACGATGGCTAGGCACTGACTTTCTCCTTACTTCTGTTAGCAGAATTTATTTATTTCTAATAAACCCCAAATATTTGTAACAAGTTTCAAGAAAATTTGTGTACTCGTATTAGTGTGTTCGCTCCAGACCTTCAACTTTTATTAACGTTCTAAAAAATATTTATATTCTTAGGGAGTAGGAGTGAGTTACCTCGTAAATCATGCAATGAATTTTAAGTTAGTCAACTTAACTTCTCTTAGAGACTTTCTTCACAAGATAAAATGGGTATTGAAATGAAAAAAACAAACAGACGCATATTAAGAAAAAATCTAATGTGTAAGACCACGAGACACAAGTTGGTGCTCGACGATAGCGATAAAGGCTTAATACTGGCATTGATTCTCTCAGTTAGATAAAGAGAAGAGAATAGCAGAAGCGTGTTTCTCCCCAGGTTGGAGGTTTTCCTAAGCTTAAGCGACAGTGTGATGGCTCCACTGGTCCATTGTCTAGATATAGTCTCCTACTTCCACTAATTTTGTTAAGACTTCACGTGGTTTTCCTTTTTCCGGTACAGTGTTTGGAAACTTTTACGGAGGATAGACTGTGGCGCACTATTCCTTGTACACCGGCCCCGAAAAGTATCTTTACGAAGGGGTCCGATGAATTTGAAAATTAAAACAGCGACTCCTGTTGTCTCGGTAGGGTTGTCAAAATCCTTCATCCGTTAATCATATTGTCTCATAAAAATCGTAGAGATACTTTGTGGAGCGAATAAATATTCTTTAGTACGAAAATTACGATATTTTCATAAGTTGGAAGCTTTTAATCTGAAAAAAAATGCTGATTTAGTAAGGTTAGTTACGACACACCGTTACTTAAGTAAATTATTAGTGGCCCTGAGTGAGATATTATCGACTTTGTTTTATCAGTATCTTAGTTGACGGAGCAAAGTACATTACAGTACATTGTGGAATCTTGTGGATACCAAACGATAAGAAAATGCCCGAAAACACCAACTGCTAAGTAGATATACGAAATTAGGTAACCAGGTAACCATCTAGTCAGGTAGCCAGATAGCTAAGTAGCCCGGTAACCAGGTAGCCAGATAGCCAAGTAGCCAGGTAGCCAGGTAATTGGGTAGCCAGGTGGCCAGGTAATTGGGTAGCCAGGAATCCAGGTAGCCAAGTGGCCAGGTAACCAGTTAGCCAGGTCTTTATACATATTCCACACTCATATCTCTTTACTTTTATTCTTCTTCTCAAGTCATTAACTTCCATCCTAGTCCCTTCATGTTCTCATACACAACCTGTCTTCTCTTCCCTTCACTTTATTTATTCTTCCCTAGAAAACATTAACCCGAAAGTAAATTATCTTGTTAGTTTTTCTTAATTTCTCCTCATTTTAATTGTTAAAGTCAAAATCTGTCATTGTTATCATGACCAACATCCAACACTTGTTATCTTGACTAGCATCCAACACTACATCCTTGACCACCGAAGGGTCAAGACGTACCTGGCGCTCCTCTCGGAGCAGCCAGGTCAACTGTTAAGTTGGCCCATACCAACCCCCTCCCCTGAACCCTCCTTCCCACCGGAATATCAGCAAGTTCTCGCCAGAAGTTACAATTTCATTTAGGAAAGGAATGGAACCAGTGTTAAACAGAGGTGAACAGTGCTTAAGTCAGTGAGAAAAACTCAACAGTAACAGTCGTACCCAAGTTACCTTCACAAAGTGAGGTCCCTGGTACCCAGTGATAACGGCCCGTGAGACCCAACAACAACCAGCGATGTGTTAATCCGTCTACGATAGGAAGGCCTGGGACCAAACCTCACTCATATAACACCATCTGTGAGGGAATTACTACACCACGTCAGGTCCCTCATAACACCATCTGTGAGGGAATTACTACACCACGTCAGGTCCCTAATAACACCATCTGTGAGGGAATTACTACACCACGTGAGGACCCGCATAACACCATCTGTGAGGTAATTACACCACGTGAGGTCCCCCATAATACCATCTGTGAGGGAATTACTACACCACGTGAGGTCTCCCATAACACCATCTGTGAGGGAATTACTACACCACGTCAGGTCCCTCATAACACCATCTGAGGGAACTACTACATCACGTGAGGTCCCTCCTAACACCATCTGGGAGGGAGTTACTACACTAAGTGTTTGCTGTTCAACACGTACAATCCTACATTAATCTGTATGTTCACTGTATGTTCTTTTAACTTTCTCTAATGAAGGCTTTTGTTAAACAACCAATGTATGTCATAAGTCATTTATGTCCAATGTATATTTTCAGCCTTCGGGCTGCAGAACTTTTTCAATAAACCGTTAATTATTATTATTATTATTATTATTACACTTGTTATCATGACCAACATCCAACACTTGTTATCATGACCAACATCCAACACCTGTTATCACGACCATCACTTATCAAGGCCACAGAAACTCTCTACCAACGGAACTAACATCTTCCCTTCACAACGTAAGACCAGTTCAACGTTCATATATTCACTATGGACTTCACACTATACGGTCATCAGCTTCAAGTGTAAAGTCACAATAATAAACTTTAGACACCTTCACTACGGTGCCGCCACTTTAAATACTTTATTTAACTAACACCAGATAATATTATTCAGCAGAGAGAGGACCCCGTACACAAGGGGTTAACGAGTGTTTACCGTCAACCCCGCTGACCACTGACCAATAAAAGCAACATGTCTCAACAATATCACCCTTCAGGTAATAAGGTAAAGTATTTATTTATTTTTTTTAAACTTTTATCAAAATCTTAAATCTGATCACGAAGATTATCATCATAGGCAAGACGAGATTCTCATGAAGCAGAAAATTTACGAGGACAGGAGACGGTAAAACTCTGATGTTATGTTCTATAAAGACAAAAGTTTTTTATTCAGAGTCGATCATCAGTTCCTCAAGAATGGTTTGGTCAAGAAAATGCCTCAGTAGTACAATCACTCCAGCGTCAGAGGTCTCAGCTCTCTACAGTGATTTATGATTAGTGTCTCAGCTCTCTACAGTGATCTATGATTAGTGTCTCAGCTCTCTACAGTGAACTATGATTAGGGTCTCAGCTCTCTACAGTGATCTATGATTAGCGTCTCAGCTCTCAACAGTGATTTATGATTAGTGTCTCAGCTCTCTACAGTGATCTATGATTAGTGTCTCAGCTCTCTACAGTGATCTATGATTAGTGTCTCAGCTCTCTACAGTGATCTATGATTAGCGTCTCAGCTCTCGACAGTGATTTATGATTAGTGTCTCAGCTCTCTACAGTGAACAATGATTAGTGTCTCAGCTCTCTACAGTGAACTATGATTAGCGTCTCAGCTCTCTACAGTGAACAATGATTAGTGTCTCAGCTCTCTACAGTGAACTATGATTAGTGTCTCATCTCTCTACAGTGAACTCTGATTAGCGTCTCAGCTCTCGACAGTGATTATGATTTGTGTCTCAGCTCTTTACAGTGAACAATGATTAGTGTCTCAGCTCTCTACAGTAATCTATGATTAGTATCTCAGCTCTCTACAGTGAACTATGGTTAGTATCTCAGCTTTATACAATAATCTGTGGTTAGTGTCTCAGCTTTCTACAGTGATCTATGGTTAGTGTCTCAGCTATCTACAGTGAGCTATGGTGTGTTTCAGTCCTCTAAAGTCAACTATGATGTCTTGATTTTCTACAGTGAACTATGATTAGTGTCTCAGTGGCTACAGGAGGATCATACAGGGTCTTAACTACAGAGCCCTGGGTAAGGCAGGTCCATCTATGTCTTGTATGCCCCCTGGTGATGTTTTCGTAGACCCACACTGGCTATATATGGTAAGGTGAGGGCCCAGGGTAGGCCATCACAGGCTGCCTAATGCCTATGACCTGTACACAGCACACACACGGTCTACACTACATCGTGAATGAGGCAGTGACTCAGGTCGTGAGTAAGGCAGTAGGTGAGGGAGCCAATCAGCCAGTGAGTTAGTCGGTCTGTCAGTCAATCAGCCAGCCAGTCACCCAGGTCGTGAGTGGGTATTACTGCAGAGTAAAAAAGCTGAGACAACAGCAGCAAGGTTCTCATCAGCGGCCGTAGCCAGGGTATTACCCGGCCAGTGACAGGGGATCATCTAACAACACCCGCTTCAACTCTCCCATAAAGACATGCAAAATAATTTAAATCATGTTAGAATTCATTCAACGTTTCCCGTGTATAAGCTGAGCTACACGAGACAACCCCTCTGAGAGCTTCTAACTTTTCACCTTCTGCCAGGGACACTCAGACCTTATTAACCTGTTCGTTAACTTGGAATTAATACCTGGTTGTTTTTACATTGATTAAAAACCAAGAATATTAAATGGTATTAAACAGGGCCGCAATTAAGGTTATTGTAGAGGAACATGAACAAGTGTCAATAAAAAGACAGTTATTATCACCACACAGACTCGTCCCTTCTACTGTTTCATTGTTGTGGTGTGTATCAGTGTGGTCAGTGTGAGGTCAATGCTACTAGGAATTATCATGGTCGATGCTACTATATTTTCTCTATCAATAGTACTATTTACTAGCTTATGGTATACATTGTTCTACTTCCTTTTCCTGAAATATAACATGTATACTACTTTGTTTATCTTTAAAATTATTATATAAAATTTGATAATTTTCTCACAATATCTAACGTTTCTCTCTAGATTATTACCCTACAAAATATGGGTTACTAACAGCTGCTCTGCCTAACAGTGTCCTACATTAACTGCAACAAGCGTCGCTTTACTCTCCACAGCTGTGATACTCACTGAGCTGTCTCAACTTGGCAAACCTTTGATTACGTCAGGTAAGTTTGTTCCTGTATTTACTCTTAGAATACAGTAAACAAATCCCTTGGTCTCCACTCTGCCCTTTAGAGCTCGTTACTCGTACATTCCTGGGTAAACTTTCCTCTAATAGAGAGAACTGCGTTTATGTCTTTTGGATCTGTATTACTGTTTAGTGACGTATTACAGAGGCTGTACATTCAATATTCACCTAAATGGTACTATGGATATTTTTCCCAGCCTCACCATCAATGCATTTAATCAATAGTTACTTAATGAACACAGAACTTTAACAGGAAAAATGTTATTTCACAAGTAGCGTTCACAGCAGTAGAAAGGCTGTACCACAAGTAGTAGTTCACTGCATCACAGCAGTAGAAAGGTTGTACCACAAGTAGCAGTTCACTGTATCGCCTCACAAGACCTGACACTGACGCTGTGAGCCATTTATGGAATATTGAATTACTTGGATGAGAAATGGTCCTCCAGTGTTGCCAGAACCATGAGTGACGAGGTAAGGAAGTGGCAGTGATGTATGTGAGTCGTGGCTCAGAGAGGCTTATTCACTATCTTGGACAGGTATTTATTTCTTACGAGTTGTACCGTAAGATAATGTGTCTACCTGAGGACAGATGTAGGTTCTCGTTACAGTCTGAGGATAAGTCATGTGAACTACAATAGCATGAACCAGATAGATCACAATGATACCGATATTTAAGAAAGGAGATAGATCACTATCCTCTAACTACCGTCCAATCTCTTTAACACCAATTGTAGGCAAATTGCTGAAAGCAATAATTTCAAACTCTTTTCGAAATCACCTGGAGAAGCACAAGCTTTTCCACAGCTAGTTATTATATGTCTTATTTGTGTCACTTATGTTACTTGTATATTATTTGTAATTCGTAACCCATTCCCCAAATATGTAACTGTATATTTTCAGCCTTCTGGCTGCCAAGCTCTTTCAATAAACCGTTAATTATTATTATTATTATTAAGTTGGTCTATGATTCCCAACATGGCTTCACAAGTGGGCGTTCATGTCTAACTAATCAATTAACATTCTTTTTCAAATGTTTTCGAATCAGTGAACGACGGGCACGATTATGTTGTGGTATATCTCGACTTTGCAAAGCCTTTGACAGAGTCCTCCACGAAAGACTAATACGAAAGATGGAGGCTCATGGAATTGGAGGAGATATTCTAAAATGGATTAGGGCGTGGTTACAGGACAGGAAACAGCGAGTAAGCATTAACGGCACTAAATCCGATTGGGGTAACGTCACTAGTGGAGTACTCCAAGGCTCAGTACTTGGACCATTACTATGTATTAAACATGCTGTAAACGACATAGAAATAGGCGTAGACAGCAACATAATTAAATGTGCTGATGATACTAAAATAGGGCGTATAATTAAATCTGACGAGGACTCCACAAAACTACAGGAAGATCTTAAAAAAAATCGAATGGTCTGAAAATGGCATATGAAATTTTATGTAGACAAATGTAAAGTACTTAGTCTAGGAGATGCAAACAGAGAAACCAGATATTAGATGATCAACGTTGATTTAGAAAATTCCGACTGTGAGAAACATTTAGGAGTAATGATAAGTAGGAATTTTAAACCAAGTAAACAATGTATATTGGGTCGTAACAAGGCTAACAAAGTACTTGGGCTCATACAAAAGAGTGTTAGTTACAAGACGAGCCAGGTCATCCTAAAACTATATCTTGGGCTTGTGAGACCTCACTTGGATTACGAGGTTCAGTTCTGATCACCGTACTCCAGAATGAATATAGAATCCCGAGACAGAATTCAGAGTAAAATGACAAGACTAATCCCGGGCATTAGGAACCTTGAGTACAGAGACAGGTTAAAGCATCTTAATTTGCACTCCCCCGAGAGACATAGAGTGAGTGGCGATATGATCGAGGTGTATAAATGGAAGTCAGGGCTAAACAAAGGTGATATAACAAAGATACTCAACTATCCAACCAGGAGCGAACTCGTAACAATGATTATAAATTAGACAGATTCAGATTTAGGCGCGAGATACGTAATCATTGGTTTGGAAATAAAGTAGTGGATGAGTGGAACAAGTTACCAAACATCATCACTAACTAGAATACGCTGGATAGCTTCAAACATAGGTTGGATGGATATATGAGCAATAGGGGTTTGGTGTAAACGGGACTGCCCAGTATGAGCCAATAGGCCCACTGCAGTTTCCCCCAATCTTCTGTTCTTATTAAGAAAACAGATAAATGACTGTGCGAGGATAAAGGAGTCGAATAATTCTGTAGAAATGAGGCGACAGTTTAAGTCTAACAAACGAGAGTTAAATCCTGTGTCAAGGAGAGTTATATTAGGAACAGGTGAGAATAGACATAGAAAGTCCCACAATGTGATTGGTACCTCTACAACAAGAAGAACACACATGCCATGAATAGAATAAATATGTTTTATGCTTACCTCGTAAGCAACGAGATAAAATTAATTGTGTGTGTAAGCAATTGTGTTCAAGTAAGACCATCACAGTTTATGTCAACAACACACACGATGTACAATACAACTCCAAGCATCCTTTAACTGATCATCAATAATATATTCAAAACTTTTCATATTGTTGACACTTGACTCACAAACTTCTGCCTAAAACTTTACCAAGGAAGGTGAAGTGTGTAGTCCAGACATAAATAATGGTGATCTCTGTCGAAATTTTCAGTGATGTCAAGGTGTCTGAGTCAATTTTCCTTTGGCCTGGAAAAAAGAGGTAAGAGGCAGAATCTATATCCAAATACCCCAAACTACAGCCATTGTCGTTAATAAAACTGCCACAACCACCTGGACACTTCTTCGTCGTTTGATACTAAACTCCAGATGATTCACGCACGTTTCTAAGGCTGTTCACCGGTCTGGAATGTGACTCATTTTCTGTGAATTTCCATCGGGTCCAGAGTCTATTGATGCTTCCTGGTATTACTGACAGTGATATAGTGGCAGGATATAGTGGCAGGGGCATAGTGGCAGGGACATAGTGGCAGGAACAATGGCAGGTACATGTAGCACCACCGTAAGACATCACATTCAGGACGAATAACTTCACGTATCATATTTCACAAGTAAACTTTTTCTGTTTTGACGGAAAATTGATTTAACAATTTGTAGAAGTTGGAATTATGTGCAGCTTCACCCCAAAACAATATGCTTTTTGTCTTCCGTCTGGTTAATCACGACTCACCTGGAAATAAATTTAATCTGACTGCCCGCTTGTGGAGTTGGTTCACATTCCAATTCAGACCAATTTAGGGAAAACGTACTTGATCAGATTGTTTCTGGGAATTGGGATCGTATTAAAAAGAAAAAATATCCCCTTAGCTTTCTTTTTTGTTCTTTTTGGTTAGTCACACCTTGATATTGGAAATTCGTGGGTATAATTTTTTTCTCGGATTGCTCATTGTATTAATTCAGAGTCGAATATTTTTTATTGACGAGAAGAAAACGTCACCCTAAAGTATAGTTGTTTAGTGTATATGTCAAACTATGTTGCAAAATATCTATGTAATTTTAAAGTAGCATTAAAATTATAACATTATAAACATTAATACCTTTCACTGTTTAAAATGTAATTCTTGACTTATCAGTTGACCGAAATAGATAGGTTAAGTTATGTTTATCTAGACCAACTCCCCCGTTATCTAATGATTAGGTCAGGGGCAAGGACGGCTTTGTTGATGATTATGTTGTGACTGGCTATGTCGAACACTTTGGTGAAGTCTAAGAAGGTGACAGCCAGAGAAGTGTTTCGTTTCTCTAGTTTGTGGTAAATGAAATCTACAAAGTTAACAAGACAGTGAGTGACGGAGGAGGTTTTCATATTAACAACTTACTGAGGATCTATGGCGTCGGTATTGTCCATAGATTAGGTTAGTATTAGAGTGATGGTGATGGCTCTTAGCTCGTTCAATGATTGTAGACTTGGTGACGTCGGTGCAGTAGAAACATATCAAGTCTTCAGGAAGGCCTTTGACCTTGTTGATCACCGCACTGTTATCAACAACGCCATTGCACTAGGGCTGCCCACCAACCTGGTCTCATGGCTCACTGATTTCTTGAGTGAGCGTCGTCAGGCAGTCAGGTACCAGGGTTCTGTCTCCACATTCCAACACCTCACCTGCGGTGTTCCCCAGGGGACCAAGATGGGACCACTGTGCTTCCTCATCCTGATCAACGACGCTCTATCGGACACTCCTCACAGGTAGACGTACGTGGATGACTGCACTGTGGGGATTACAGTGGACAACACCTCACCGGACTACTCATCGCTACTAGGCACCCTGGACAGGCTACAGGCATGGACTACGGAGAACAAGGTCACCATCAACCACACCAAAACCGTAGTCATGCACATCAATACCGCCACCACTCCAGTGCAAGCTCCAGCAGTCACAGTGGGTGCCCATCCTCTCCAGTTAGTGCAGTCTGCCAAACTCCTGGGTGTTAACATAGACCACAAACTGGACTGGAAGGCCCATGTCAACAACACAATCAAGGCAGCCTCGTATCGACTCTACATGCTACGACGACTTAGGTCACTTGGGGCACCCACACCAGAGTTGTGGACTATCTACAATGCCATTATTTTCCCCAAACTAACGTATGCGTCGCCAGCCTGGTTGTATTCTCTCAACTCTACCCAACAGCGTCAGCTAGAGAAGGTACAGAAAAGGGCCTGCATAATCATGCTCGGCGCAGACTACTCGGGCTACAACAACGCTCTCTTCACCCTGAAATGCCATCCCTCAGAGACCTCCACCACCAAGCACTAGCAACGTTTGGCAGTGAACCACTGCACTATCCTCGTCATCGTCACCTCCTGCCACAGGCAGTCCCCCGCCCACCTAGCGCAGTCCGCCTCTACAACAAAATTCAGCCCTTAAGAGCTCGCACTGATAGATATAAGAATAACACCATCCCATCTATTGTTAAAATAATAAACAACTCCTGATTTATGTACTGTACAGCCCTGTAAATGTATTGAACGCATATCATTATGTCTAAATCAAATGTAAGTTTGCATATTTTCAGCCACCGGCTGCAACTCTATTAATAAACCGTTTATTATTATTTTATTTTATTTACAAGCTCATATTATCCATCAATAGTAAATTAATAACTAAATATTTCCACTGAATCAATAACTCCTTCGTTGATATAGATTATATAAATATATTAATGGAAAATACCAATGAAAATTACTTGTATTTACTTAGATAACACCGTCCAATATGATACCAGAATGGGTTAATTTAAAGTTGTATTACTTTTCCGAAGATTAGTTTGGTTACTTCACGTACAATACACGTCTTTAGTGTTATCATTTGTCCCTCAGTGTTGAGAACCGTCTGGTATTGTCTTTATACACAGCACAACTGGTGTAGAAGAGTCTGGTAACTCTGCTGTAATGCTTTACCCAACATGACAGGTGTAGGGAACACCTGGCCACACACCAACACCTGCTACATCACCTTTAACTTCCCTCCATTGATCCTCAGTTCCGTTGCCTCACCGCCTTCACCTCCTTCCCAAAGTATTTTTAGCGACACCCAACACCAATATACAAAAACAATATTAATTTATCTATCCAAATATTCTCTATATAATATTATTTTCTTCAAATTTCTAAAACAACATTAATTTCTCTATCAAACTATTCTCTTTAAAATATAAATCTTCTCAACATTCGATAAACTAGTTAGTACAGTAAAGCTGATTTAGAAACTAAATTATATTATGTTATATTTAATGCTATTTCATATCTTCCGTATTTACCTTATCATCTGCTGAACCTCTTCACTTGGCCAATAATTTATTGATGTATTAAAATTTGTTAAATAACGTTTACTATACGTATATCCTGTTTGATAAACGGTAATATATTAAATCTTTCCGTAGTGTGAGTGATTGGTACCTGTATGTGTGTTGTATTTTGTCTTAATTTTACTACACGATATTCATTAATGTATCTGGACGTCTGTGAAAAGTAATGTTGTTGTTTTAAGTGTTCACGCCACCTCACCTGGTCTGCCACATAGTGTTACCTGAGGCTGGTCAACACTCGGTAAGTAAACACAACGAGTAATTACAGGTAAGTGAAAAAGGTCATTACGATATATAGTTAAAACTGCCATGATTCCTGCAGTAAAAATCCTAAGCTGTTTGCCGATACCAATCTGATTATTTGACCAGGTAAGTTGACAGACTCACCATTTACACTGTGACCATAACATTTACACTGTGACCATGACATTTACACTGTGACCATAACATTTACACTGTGACCATAACATTTACACTGTGACCATGACATTTACACTGTGACCATAACATTTACACTGTGACCATAACATTTACACTGTGACCATAACATTTACACTGTGACCATGACATTTACACTGTGACCATAACATTTACACTGTGACCATAACATTTACACTGTGACCATGACATTTACACTGTGACCATAACATTTACACTGTGACCATAACATTTACACTGTGACCATAACATTAACACTGTGACCATAACATTTACACTGTGACCATAACATTAACACTGTGACCATAACATTTACACTGTGACCATAACATTTACACTGTGACCATAACATTAACACTGTGACCATAACATTTACACTGTGACCATAACATTTACACTGTGACCATAACATTAACACTGTGACCATAACATTTACACTGTGACCATAACATTTACACTGTGACCATAACATTTACACTGTGACCATGACATTTACACTGTGACCATAACATTTGCACTGTGACCATAACATTTACACTGTGACCATAACATTTACACTGTGACCATAACATTTACACTGTGACCATAACATTTACACTATGACCATAACATTTACACTGTGACCATAACATTTACACTGTGACCATAACATTTACACTGTGACCATAACATTTACACTGTGACCATAACATTTACACTGTGACCATGACAATAAATCGACCTCCATGAATCACAAGACGCCTCCATTGACGTCATTCAACAAGGAGAAATTTGAAATTTAAGTTGAAATTTAACCTGAGTGTTTGAAGACTGAGGTTAAAGGCAGCAGGATGACTGTACTTTAATCTTACCTGATCTCACCTGAGCACAAGGAGCTCACTAGAATGTAACACCTTTCTGAAAATTTTTCGTCAATAACTCACTGGAAGTAGGTAGTAGGCAGCTACCAAACAGGGCGGTACTACCGCCTGGGAAGATATTGGAAGCATAATGTGTTGTCTAATGGTAGACCCTGCTGCCATATGGCATCACGAAAATTGTGACCAAGTCCCAGGTTGCTGATCTGTCCTTTTGTCTCACACACAATTGTAGGGTCTCAATTGTTTCTCTTACATGACAACACAACATACATATAGCGTTTCTCACGATTGATTATTTTTCATTCTTGTATTTCTTTGTATTTATCATTATTAATATCATACTGTTGTTATTATTATTATTACCATTAATATTTTATTTTACCTTTTATTAAAAGTTTTATTTACTATTAATTATTATTATTATTACATTTTCGCCCCCAGGGCCTCGATATGGGTCAGTGACCTGTGCCCGGGTGGGCTAATCCCCGTAAAAAAAAAGGGTTGTTACCAGTAGAGCAGTCATTTTAATCTAACCTTACCTCACCTACCCTAACCTAACCTAACCTAACCTGACCTACAGATCAATAATTATGGGTCATGTGCTTTTGCCTTTGACCCTTGACTAATTTCCCCAAACAAACAAGGAAAATATGAACACCGAATGATTCCCTGTTGGTCACTATCATTCTTTTGCCCGTGGGGCGCCGGTGGTAGAAGGGGTACCGCTCTTGCAAGCTTGATGTCACGGGTTCGATTCCCGGGCCGGTGGAAAAGTTGTTTGGACGTACTTCCTAGCCCCAATTGGTCCCTGTTCACCTAGCAGTAAAGTAGGTACCTGTCGTAAGTCGAAAGTTGCTAATTCGTATTCAGGGAAAGTTGTCGGAGCTTCCAATAACTTGATGACAAAAACCATTGACTCTTCAGGCTTCTACGCCACTGACTCTTCAGGCTTCTACGCCCTTAACTCATGAGACATAAAGGCAAGCATGAACTTAGGAAGCTTCCCTGTTGGGCGCTGTAAACGCTTCTGTGCTTCACCTTACACAGGCTGTAGGGGG
Organism: Homarus gammarus; assembly: GCA_958450375.1. Lineage (NCBI taxonomy): Eukaryota > Metazoa > Arthropoda > Malacostraca > Decapoda > Nephropidae > Homarus > Homarus gammarus. The sequence continues at coordinate 185,568 of CAUDMG010002519.1, forward strand.
GTGACCAATAAAAAAAAAAAAAAAAAAAAAAATCTTTTGCCCTTTGCCTTGCACAGAACGTATGGAGGTGCCCAATAAACTAGCCTGGGTGCTAAATAAAATACCCTAAGAATACCCAATAAACTGACTTTAGAGTGCACAATAAACTAGCCTCCTCGGTTTTGCATGGGGTAAATCTGTAATCGGAATCGGAACAAATAAAAGACGACAGTAGAACCGTAAACCACTTGATGAAAACGACCACAAGTTCCTCACAGATAAATCTTTACTTAAAGGTCACAACATAACCTGACTATTCAAAACAATGTATTTCACAGTGACACCAACAGGACTTATTAACAAGACTGGTCAATTTGTTTCCGTGTAATTTTAAGGTAATATTTTGTTTCACCATCTATATGAGAAACAAATTATTTAATATCTCTTGAAAATATTACGATAAAGAAATATTAAGGTAATAAATTAAGGCTTAAAGTCTGGTTCATTGTTGAGAGTCAGTTTACCTGCCCCACCTACGAGTAACTGGACCCTTGGCCGGGAGGTACTCAGTCTGGTACTTATGAAGTTGTATTATTTAGAAACATTTGATAACGTGTCATTTGGTGTTGTGTCATGCCTGGTATTGTGTTATGTCTGGGGTTGTGTAATGTCTGGTGTTGTATCATGTCTGGTGTTGTGTCATGCCTGGTGTTGTGTCATGCCTGGTGTTGTGTCATGCCTGGTATTGTGTTATGTCTGGGGTTGTGTAATGTCTGGTGTTGTATCATGTCTGGTGTTGTGTCATGCCTGGTGTTGTGTTATGTCTGGTGCTATGTCATGTCTGATCTTGTGTCATGTCTGGTGTTGTATTATGCCTGGTGTTGTATCATGCTTGGTGTTGTGTCATTTCTGGTGTTGTGTTATTCATGGCGTAGTGTCATGCCTGATTTTGTGTCATTCCTGGTGTAGTGTATTCTTTGGTATTGTGTCATGCCCGGTGTAGTGTCATGCCTGGTGTTGTATCATGTCTTGTGTTGTGTCATGTCTGGTGTTGTGTCATGCTTGGTGTGGTGTTATGCTTGGTGTGGTGTTATGCTTGGTGGTGTGTCATGTCTGGTGTAGTGTCATACCTGGTGTTGTGTGATACCTGGTGTTATGTCATGCCTGGAGTTGTGCCATGTCTGGCGTTGTGTCATGTCTGGTGTTGTGTCATGTCTGGTGTTGTGTCATGTTCAGTGTTGTGTCATGCTTGGAGTGGTGTTATGCTTGGTGGTGTGTCATGTCTGGTGTAGTGTCATGTCTGGTGTTGTGTCATGTTTAGTGCTGTGTCATGCTTGGTGTGGTGTTATGCCTGGTGTTGTGTCATGTCTGGTGTTGTGTCATGCCTGGTGTTGTGTCAAGTCTGGTGTTGTGTCATGTTTAGTGCTGTGTCATGCTTGGTGTGGTGTTATGCCTGGTGGTGTGTCATGTCTGGTGTAGTGTCATACCTGGTGTTGTGTCTTGACCTGGTGTTGTGTCATGTCTGGTGTTGTGTCATGTCTGGTGTTGTGTCATGTTTAGTGCTGTGTCATGCTTGGTGTGGTGTTATGCCTGGTGTTGTGTCATGTCTGGTGTTGTGTCATGCCTGGTGGTGTGTCATGCCTGGTGATGTGTCATGCCGGGAGCTGTGTCGCATCTTTATTGATCTCTGGTAGTACTATTTTATATTTGTCACAACGTCAAGCTTTTTGTGTATTAGGCATTGTGCCATTCGTGTTTTCTGTGATAATAATTCATAGGCAAACTTTCTAATGTTATGGGCGGAGAGAGAGAGAGAGAGAGAGAGAGAGAGAGAGAGAGAGAGAGAGAGAGAGAGAGAGAGAGAGAGAGAGAGAGAGAGAGAGAGCAGCAAATATTGCATTAGCTGAAAACAAAATGGAATATTCTGCTGATGTGTTTAATATTTCTCGCTTGTTTAACATGACGTAAATTGATAAGGAGGAGATGGATAAGATTGGCTGAGTGAACAAAATGAAGAGAACGAAATCTGCCTCATAATGTAAACAAAAGACAGGAGGGAGGGAGGAGGATTAAACAGTGTGACCAGTACCCGGGAGTAAGTTATGGTCGTGCTGTGACTTACAACATTCCGTCGTGTTCCTCCGGGCACCTCACGTCATCCATCCCTCAGAGCACAACAAATCCTCGACTCATGGTCTGTTATTATCGGCTGACAGCACATTCCTTATGCTCTTTACTTTTGCCCTAAATACTCTCAGGTGTAATTTTTGGCCATGCTCATCTCACGGTAACTCATATTTAACACGTGGCGTATAGTTAGTTAGCAGTTTGAAATTTATGTGACGTGGACGACACAATCCTGCAAAATATTGGGGTGTTGAGGGGTGTCTTGAGTGAGTTGTATAACACAGCAGCATGGTGGCAGGGAGGGGTATACCATAACACAGCACCATGGTGGCAGGGAGGGGTATACCATAAAACAGCACCATGGTGGCAGGGAGGGGTATACCATAACACAGCACCATGGTGGCAGGGAGGGGTATACATAGCATAACACAGCACCACGGTGGCAGGGAGGGGTATACCATAACACAGCACCATGGTGGTAGGAAGGGGTATACCGTAACACAGCACCATGGTGGCAGGGAGGGGTATACCATAACACAGCACCATAGTGGCAGGGGGGTATACCATAACACAGCACCATGGTGGGAGGGAGGGGTATACCATAACACAGCACCATGGTGAAAGGGAGGGGTATACCATAACACAGCACCATGGTGTCAGGGAGGGGTATACCATAACACAGCACCATGGTGGCAGGAAGGGGTATACCATAACACAGCACCATGGTGGCAGGAAGGGGTATACCATAACACAGCACCGTGGTGGCAGGAAGGGGTATACCATAACACAGCACCATGGTGGCAGGGAGGGGTATACCATAACACAGCACCATGGTGGCAGGGAGGGGTATACCATAACACAGCACCATGGTGGCAGGGAGGGGTATACCATAACACAGCACCATGGTGGCAGGAAGGGGTATACCATAACACAGCACCATGGTGACAGGGAGGGGTATACCATAACACAGCACCATGGTGGCAGGGAGGGGTATACCATAACACAGCACCATGGTGGTAGGGAGGGGTATACCATAACACAGCACCATGGTGGTAGGGAGGGGTATACCATAACACAGCACCATGGTGGTAGGGTAGTGGTATACCATAACACAGCACCATGGTGACAGGGAGGGGTATACCATAACACAGCACCTTGGTGGTAGGGAGGGGTATACCATAACACAGCACCATGGTCACAGGGAGGGGTATACCATAACACAGCACCATGGAGACAGGGAGGGGTATACCCTAACACAGCACCATGGTGGCAGGGAGGGGTATACCATAGCACAGCACCATAGTGGCAGGGGGGTATACCATAACACAGCACCATGGTGGCAGGGAGGGGTATACCATAACACAGCACCATGGTGGCAGGGAGGGGTATACCATAACACAGCACCATGGTGGCAGGGAGGGGTATACCATAACACAGCACCATGGTGGCAGGGAGGGGTATACCATAACACAGCACCATGGTGGCAGGGGGGTATACCATAACACTGCACCATGGTGGCAGGGAGGGGTATACCATAACACAGCACCATGGTGGCAGGGAAGGGTATACCATAACACAGCACCATGGTGGCCGGGAGGGGTATATCATAACACAGAACCATGGTGGCAGGGAGGGGTATACCATAACACAGCACCATGGTGGCAGGGAGGGGTATACCATAACACAGCACCATGGTGGCAGGAAGGGGTATACCATAACACAGCACCATGGTGGCAGGGAGGGGTATACCATAACACAGCACCATGGTGGCAGGGAGGGGTATACCATAACACTGCACCATGGTGGCAGGGAGGGGTATACCATAACACAGCACCATGGTGGCAGGGAAGGGTATACCATAACACAGCACCATGGTGGCCGGGAGGGGTATATCATAACACAGCACCATGGTGGCAGGGAGGGGTATACCATAACACAGCACCATGGTGGCAGGGGGGTATACCATAACACTGCACCATGGTGGCCGGGGGGGTATACCATAACACAGCACCATAGTGGCAGGGGGGGGGGGTTATACCATAACTCGACAGGGGATGACGATAATATGTGGTTAATTACGAACATGTTTAAGATTCATGTGACACCGGCCACCTATGTGATGTTACCCAGGAGACCCGGCCAGACCCTCTCCCTCACTAACTACCAGAACCCAACAGAACTCTCTCTCTCTCTCTCTCTCTCTCTCTCTCTCTCTCTCTCTCTTTCTGTCCTTTTTTATCTTCACCAAACCTTAGCACCTGGGCGACAGAGAAGAGGTTAGAGACATTACTACACGGGTCACACGGGTAGGCAGTTGTGACCAAGATTGTGCCTCTCTCTTGGTTGAGTATGGCGGCTTTGACCTAACTCTCAGTCCTTCCCTCACACTTAACTAGCAAGTGTTGTTGTTAAAATACCTTAATTTACTTTTGCAGGTAAAGTTTTAACTCACTGACATTATCAGAACTAAACAAAATGTAATACAAACTAAAGGAAAGATATTGATTCTTTGGGGTGAGATTTGTCTATTATTATAAGACAGTGGTTCTCAACCTTGTTTGCCCCATGCACCCCTTTCACCATATGTCAGAATGTCATTCCCCCCTCCTTTCCAAGATTGTCTGCCTCAAAAAGTGCATTCTAAATAATATGCATATAATACTGAAAATCCTTTATTTTTTCCATATTAGTACATATACATTTACAATTTTACATGGATTATTTTTATAGTGGAGTTTTACAAATTAAATGCCAATTGAAAATGTTGATGGATTTATAAAACTTGAATAAAAGTAAAATTGTGTTTTTTATATTTATAATGAATTACTTAACAGACCAAACTGAAGCATAATGCAATAAACAAAAAGTTCAATAGAATACCAGGATATTGTAAATTTGTAATTAATTTTATTCGGATGAAGATTACAGTCAATGAGAAACCTGTGATTGTTTTTTCTTCGCCAATTCTGGGATACGCGGAGGAGTGCTTGAAAGGGCACAACGCAGGTCATTTTCTACCTCTAATCTACTACGTTGCTTCGTTTTAATTTGCAACAGAGTTGAAAAGCCTGACTCACAAAGATATGTCGACACAAACGGAAGCAATGCACGGATAGCTCTTTCTGCCACTTTTGGGTAGGAATCACACATCAAGGCCAAAATTCTGTGATTGATTTCTCATCGAACATATATCTTGCTCCCGAATCAGTTTCCCCCCCCCCCCCCCCCGAAAACCTGAATTCCCCCCCTGGGGGGAATTCCCCCCTGGTTGAGAACCCCTGTTATAAGACAATATTATCCGGGATTAGGGGAGATAGTCTATTAAGGGAGATAGTTTATTAAGGGAGATAGTCTATTAAGGGAGACAGTCTATTAGGGGAGATAGTCTATTTAGGGAGAGAGTCTATTAAGGGAGATATTCTATTAGGGGAGATAGTCTATTTAGGGAGATAGTCTATTAAGGGAGATAGTCCATTAGCCTACTAACCCCTTGTATACGGGGTCCGCTCTCTACTGAATAAAATAGTCTGGCCTTAACCAAATAAAATATTAATAGTGGCGTCACCGTAAAGAAGGAGTTAAATTGTTGAGTCGAAATAAAAAATACCAACAATATTCTAAGTTTTAAAAATAACCCTAATAATATAATAAATTAGGGATTAAACTCCTGTGAAAGTTTAATTAATTTTTGGTGCCTCGCAAGACTACACCTGTATAGCAAATTGGTATATAAGAATTACTGTTATTAGTCGTATCTAAAGGAGTAATAGTGTTCCTTACAAAATAGAAGGTGATAGCTGGTGAAAATTTGGTTATTAGTCCAGTGAAGGAACAGTACATACCCTGTATCTTCCCATATTTGTTTTAGCAGACAGTGAGTCACATGTTCAGTGCTTCGCCAGAATGTTTCTTGGTGAAGACTCTGATCTGATTCACTTAAGATGAGAAAGTTGAGACGGGCTAAATGAGCGGTAGTGTGTGGATGGTGTTAAAGAACCATTGTTATACAGTTCAAATTTTCACATTTGTTCCCAATTTCCCGCTGAACCAATTACGCTACTTGAGATGTTACCTGAGATGAAAATATATTGTATTTGTGTAAAAATTATAACGATATAATAGTAAATGAAACTAATAATTTGTGTTGTATGATCAAGATGTGTTGTAATTAACAAAAACATATTTATGAATGACACATCATGAACGTATTGTAAACATTTTATCTACGTAATAACACTTTTCATAATAAGAGACACAGAAATAGTTATAAGAGAGAAACTTTCTTATTCCCTTCAGCTCTGCTTCATTCCCACGTTCGTAGTGAGTCAGGTGGAACATTGGCTGACAATGTGTTTCTACCTCAGTGACTCAAACAAGCGCGAGGGTACGGGAGGTAATCTTGGTACTCAGTTCACGTCCTCAGTTATCGCACCTGTAGGCGACTGTACTACTTAATGATGGATTATATTGCTCAAATAATGTTGGATATGGAAGCAAGTTAATTGATATTCTGGCTTTTCGGTATTACATATACACTTGAGGAAACTATAGGGAATATATGGACAACTCCCAGACTAGACACCTGTGACAGCTCCAACCTAACCTAAACAAATCTCCTTCATCCCACCCCCATCACCCCACCCCCCACACACCTCATCTCTACGACGTTTGAGGGAGACACACACTACCACCTCCAACACGCCTGAGAGAGATTTAAGAGACATTAACTTCTCTGTTTCAGACATCAACTTCTGGTCGTCTGGAGACAATTTAATTCCATCACCTAAATATTATCCCGAAGGAGCAGGATATTTTAGAAACTAGATTCTAATAAACACTTTCATTTCCTCCTAAAATCTACAAGATCTTAAATCATTAATTCCATCCAGCCATCAAGATCAATTAATATTTACCAGGTGCAGTATGACTCAGAGTTTGTGAATATTAATTTGAGTCGATGTGTGTGTGTGTGTGTGTGTGTGTGTGTGTGTGTGTGTGTGTGTTGATTAGATTTGATATAGAGAGGAGTGTCAAATTGATTTACCTGTATACCTATGAGAGTGTCTGTGAATATTAAATTAACTAAGTTTCAAGAATGCACGCTATTTATTTATTTATTAACACATCCGGGATAACAAATGAAGCCTAGGATGCTCCAGAACGACGATATCCTCAAAATATCCCAATATTTTTCTCTCTTAAGTGGTCTAGGATAAACGAAAACTGGATTAATCGAAAATAACTCCAAAGTACCAGACCAGTTCACGTTAACTCCTGAATCCTGACTTACTACACAACACGTATAGGCAAAATACTTGATGAAAACAGAGTGACATTGCCTTACAGCGCCTGGCCACTATGACGGCTGTGAGCTAATGGTGGCAGTAAACATTAATGGCTTCAGTTACGAGTCTTTGTGTTGTACCGTGACCCTAAGCCTTTATGTTTTTCATTCTTCCCATTGTGGTGCTCTGTGTTCACTGACCTTCCATGTTGTTGACAGTGATAGTTGTTGTTGAGTGTCCTAACGATAGTTGTTGTTGAGTGTCCTAACGATAGTTGTTGTTGAGTGTCCTAACGATAGTTGTTGTTGAGTGTCCTAATGATAGTTGTTGTTAAGTGTCCTAATGATAGTTGTTGTTGAGTGTCCCAAGTGATAGTTGTTGTTGAGTGTCCTAATGATAGTTGTTGTTGAGTGTCCCAAGTGATAGCTGTTGTTGAGTGTCCTAATGATAGTTGTTGTTGAGTGTCCTAATGATAGTTGTTGTTGAGTGTCCCACGTGATAGCTGTTGTTGAGTGTCCTAATGATAGTTGTTGTTGAGTGTCCCAAGTGATAGTTGTTGTTGAGTGTCCTATTGATAGTTGTTGTTGAGTGTCCCAAGTGATAGCTGTTGTTGAGTGTCCTAATGATAGTTGTTGTTGAGTGTCCTAATGATAGTTGTTGTTGAGTGTCCCACGTGATAGCTGTTGTTGAGTGTCCTAATGATAGTTGTTGTTGAGTGTCCTAATGATAGTTGTTGTTGAGTGTCCTATTGATAGTTGTTGTTGAGTGTCCCAAGTGATTGTTGTTGAATATCCTAATGGTAGTTGTTGTTGAGTGTCCCAAGTGATAGTTGTTGTTGAGTGTCCAAACGATAGTTGTTGTTGAGTGTCCTAATGATAGTTGTTGTTGAGTGTCCTGTTGATAGTTGTTGTTGAGTGTCCCAAGTGATAGCTGTTGTTGAATGTCCTAATGGTAGTTGTTGTTGAGTGTCCCAAGTGATAGTTGTTGTTGAGTGTCCTAGCGATAGTTGTTGTTGAGTGTCCTAATGATAATTGTTGTTGAGTGTCCCAAGTGATAGTTGTTGTTGAGTGTCCTAACGATATTTGTTGTTGAGTGTTCTAATGATAGTTGTTGTTGAGTGTCCAAAAGGTAGTTGTTGTTGAGTGTTCTAATGATAATTGTTGATGAGTGTCCTAACGATAGTTGTTGTTGAGTGTCCTAATGATAATTGTTGTTGAGTGTCCTATTGATAGTTGTTGTTGAGTGTCCCAAGTGATAGTTGTTGTTGAGTGTCCTAATCGTAGTTGTTGTTGAGTGTCCCAAGTGATAGTTGTTGTTGAGTGTCCCAAGTGATAGTTGTTGTTGAGTGTCTTAAGTGATAGTTGTTGTTGAGTGTCCTAAAGGTAGTTGTTGTTGAGTGTTCTAATGATAGTTGTTGTTGAGTGTCCTAATGATAGTTGTTGTTGAGTGTCCTAAAGATAGTTGTTAGTGACAATCTCCTAAATGATAGCTGTACTAATATTGTTCAAAGGAATAATTTTTGTTCACGGTGTTCACACTAACTGTTGTTTTTCAGGTTATTCACCAAAGTGTATTCTGAACAGTGTGTGTAATGGCGGTTGTTAGCAGCGTGTTCAGAAATAATTGTTGTAATTTTTTTATATTATTTTTTGTGAAATGTTCACAGTACTGGTTGTTTTTCACTGGGAAGGTTATTGTTCACAGTCATGGTGGTTGTTCAGTGGTGGTTGTTGTTCACAGTGGAGGTGGTGTTCACAGCAGGAGCATCACCCAACATCATGCTGTGTGGTGTTCACAGCAGGAACATCACCCAACATCACGCTGTGTGGTGTTCACAGCATGAACATCACCCAACATCATGCTGTGTGGTGTTCACAGCAGGAGCATCACCCAACATCATGCTGTGTGGTGTTCACAGCAGGAGCATCACCCAACATCACGCTGTGTGGTGTTCACATCGTGTATCTCCTGTCGTCACATTTCTCCACTTTAGTCATATATTGTTACCAAAGTGAATATGTCTGATTAAAATTTAGAATTAAATTAATACCAATATGCGAAATACGATACATCCCAATACTGAGCTGTTTAGCAGACGAATTGTATTTTACGCCATCATCAAAATTAAGTGTTGTGTGTGTTGTGTGTAATAATAATGATAATAATAAACGGTTTATTAATAGAGTTGCAGCCGGTGGCTGAAAATATACAGACTTACATTTGATTTAGACACAATGATATAATATTCATTGAATACATTTACAGGGCTGTACAGTACATAAATCAGGAGTTGTTAATTATTTTAACAATAGATGGGATGGTGTTATTCTTATATCTATCGGTGCGGGCTCTTATGGGCGGAATTTTGTTGTAGTGGCGGACTGCGTGAGGTGGTTGGGGGGGGCTGCCGGTGGCAGGAGGTGGCGATGACTAGGGTGGTGCATTAGTTCACTGCCAAACCATGCCAGTGCTTGGTGGTGGAGGTCACTGAGGGATGGTATTTCCAGGGTGGAGAGAGCGTTGATGTAGCCAAAGTATTCTGCGCCGAGCATGATTCTGCAGGCCTTTTTCTGTACCTTCTCTAGCCGACGTTGTTGGGTGGAGTTGAGAGAAGACGACCAGGATGATGACGCATACGTTAGTTTGGGGAGAATAAGGGCGTTGTAGATAGTCCTCAGCTCTGGCATCGGTGTCCCAAGTGACCTAAGTCGTCGTAGCATGTAGAGTCGGTAAAAGGCTGCCTTGACTGTGTTATTTACATGGGCCTTCCAGTCCAGTTTATTGTCTATAGTTACCCCCAGTATTTTGGAAGACTGCACTAACTGGAGAGGATGGGCACCTACTGTGACTGCTGGAGCTTGCACTGGAGTGGTGGCGGTATTGATGTACATGACTATGGTTTTGGTGTGGTTGATGGTGACCTTGTTCTCTGTAGTCCATGCCTGGAAGCCTGTCCAGGGTGCCTTGTAGCAATGAGTAGTCTGGTGCGGTGTTGTCCACTGTAACCCCCACAGTGCAGTCATCCACGTACTTCCACCTGTGAGGAGTGTCCAATAAGGCGTCGTTGATCAGGATGAGGAAGCACATTGGTCCCATCTTGGTCCCCTGGGGAACACCGCAGGTGAGGTGTTGGAATGTGGAGATCGAACCCAGGTACCTCACTGCCTGACGACACTCACTCAGGAAATCAGTGACCCATGAGACCAGGTTGGTGGGCAGCCTTAGTGCAATGAATGGCCTTGCTGATAACAGTGCAGTGATCAACAAGGTCAAAGGCAGGTTTTTTTCAGAAAATCCAGAAAGCTCACTGAGCAGTGCGATGTAGAGGTGGTCCTCATATTGCCAAATTGCTGTGGCTCAATTGACTGATAGATTCTAACAAATGCCCACTCAAAAACAAAGTCTTCACAGAGTAGACTGGGTATGGGGGTAATGGCAACTGGCCTGAGGTCGTTAGGGGACTGTGGGGTGGTGACCTTGGGGATGGGGGTGACAAACGCGGTTTTCCATTCATTAGGGCATTTGCTTTATCTGAGGGATGCATTAATAATAGAACAGAGGGGGGTGGCAAGTTCGACTGCAAAATCCTTGTATATTTTGATTGGGAGGTCAATTGGGGTCGTGGAGCGTTTGGATTTAAATTTCAGGAGTTTGTTGGCGATTTCAAATGGTTGAACACTTGGAGGGGGGGGGAGGGGGAAGGTAAGTAGGCCGTGAGGAGAGTGAGGTCAAGACTGCGTAAGGTATGACATATGGTGGCATAGTGGTTAACAATTATCCCAGCTGCCTCCTCACTAGGTAAATGTGAGATGAAAGGAAGTGTGGGAGACTGACGGTTGAGACCACAGAGATCTTTTACCTTGGAGTACCACTGACCGATGCCGACTTCCTTGAGGCCGTGCACTTTCCTGGGATAATAAGTCTTCTTGGCCGACTTGATTTCCCTGATGACCTGGTTAAGTGGACTTTTGTACAGGCGGTTGTTGGTGTAGTATGCCTTGTTGCGCTGCTCAAAAAGTCTTTTTATGCGGGGCGTAATCCACGAGACATCATCGGGGTGGATCCTCAGTGTTTTGGCTGGAAAGAAGTGGTGGTAGGCTTTGGTGATAGTGTCCAGGTAATTATCCCACTTGTTCTGCACATCATCTACCGTGATCACTTCAGTCCAGGGATACCGGGTTATCCATTGTCCGAAACGCCGCAAAGCAGAGTCGGGGGTGGGTCGGTAAGTCCTGGTGGCAACTGGCGATCGTGAGAAGGAGGGAGGAGGTGACCACAGTAGAGACAGGTGGGGGCTGCGTCTCATGGGAGGCAGCGGCTGGGGGGAGGGGAGGTAGTGGTTACCGACATCAGTCATGATGAGGTCAAGGGTGGCAGTCCCATGTGTGGGAAAGTTAACTATTTGTGTAAGGTGGTGTTGTTGGGTGATGTCACTGATGTCTAACTCATTGAAGTCATCGCATATCATCAAAATGAAGTGTTGTGTGTGTGTGTGTGTGTGTGTGTGTGTGTGTGTGTGTGTGTGTGCGTGTGTGTTTGTGTTTTATGCATTTCCATAGTTTTAAACACAGAAAACAATAGAAACACAACAAACAAGTAAGACCACTAACACTGTACACCGCCCCGCACTTCACGTGACACCTGGGGGTGGGGTGGAGGAGGGTGGCGGCGGTGTACTATAAAGAAAATACTGATAAGGGGAGAGGATATTAGCAAGACGCCAATGACGGTATGACACTATGTGATGCAAGAGACCAACAAACACAGTGCTCAGTCCGTGATAAGTGAGAGTTTAACTGGAAAAACTTCACAGAGCCGGAATCAAGAATTTACGAGTTGTTACCAAACAAAACCTGTTATCATGTGGTGCTCACCTCGTAGTGGAAAAAGGTTATATGTCACATGGGCAGCATAATTTAAAGAGGTTGGGAATTGATATGATCATACAGTATAAAGAAACATGATGTACAGTATTACGGGAGAGAGTGTGATAGAGTCTAATTTAACATGATAACATGATGTATGAGAGTATAAATGATGTACTAAAACATGTGGAGACTATATTCGAGAATATAACTCAGGTATGATGTGTTATGGGGAGTATAATATAACAAAGTATTACCTGACAACTGCATAATACAAGGAAGAATAACATGACATAATGAACGTATTATAACATGATGAATACAGTGTGACAATGAATACTTTCATATCATGTGACACCAACCTGGATAATTTCATTTCAATCACCAAGTCAACACTACTGTGAGGGAAGATTATCACTTGACACATTGATTATTTGAGACACAGGTAATATAGCTCATCATCTTAAGCACACCTGAGATGTTCAGATTTTGTATAAGAGAATTATTCGTATAGGTTGGTGATGAGACGCCTACATCACCCAAGTGTTCAAGGAAGATGTCGACGTTGGAGATCTCGTTCAATCGTTCACAATGATGAATGATGAAGAATGGGTAATGAGCTGTCTTGACATTGTAGTTCAGAAAACTAGATAGATTTGTTGTTGATAATGTATACCAGACGATCACTGTGTATGGTTAGTTGATGGAAGAGTCGTTCGTAAGCTTCTATATGCTTCGTTATTTTGTTTAGATTTGGTACTTATACCCATTAATGTGTCTATAGTGTATAGTGTATTGTAGTCATTAAAGCTTTTATCAGTTCTGGTAGACTTGTGTTCTACATATTCTTACTGAAATGTATTTGTTGTTGTTGTTTAATTCACACTAAGGTCTACGTCAGGGAGTGTCTCACGCCTTCACTCGTGGCCATCTGAGCTCTGAGTAAGTGTTTGGGAATCTTGTGTGAAATGACTACTAAGTAATCACCAAGTGCGACAAACGACACATATCCAGTAAAGTTCTGCAAAGTTCCGGGTTATGAAACTTTTGTTGTCATCAGTGTCACGTCTGGGTCATCAACCATTTGGACTTAAGACTCAATCAGGTAAGACTTGTCTTACAGGCTGTAGTCTGGAACTTAATCAAGTCTGTATCTTTCTGTATCTAGTCTTCGGCCCGTGGAGTCACCATCATGTTCCTCAGCAGTGCCACAGTTGAGGCACTGAAACTCTCTGGCACTTAACACAGATAATACCAGTGTTCCGACTAACGAGGGCCTTGTTTACATGACTCCCGGGAAATTCTTCACTACATCGTTCTCATTACGGAAGGTGAGTGGCGCCAACCTTATTGTGGTCACTTGGTGAACTATATCATTGATGTTATAACTGACGGAGTGATACTGTAATTATATATACACCTCATTTATAAAAAGTTAAAATATATAAATTTAATTGTTGTTTTTAAATATATTTTTCAAACATTTGCGAGTCAGGTTACAACCAAATTCCAGATACAAAAACATGCAAATTTCTATAAATACTACCGGTCCAACATTACACCTGTAGCTGGGTCGAGACACCTGTAGAACTGGTAACACTGTGGAGGCACAAACGGACACTAGTAGTATTGGTAACACTGTGGCGGGACACAGGACTAACTCCTGGTGTATTGCCAACATTATGGTGGAAGTGGTGTCACCTTCATGATGAAACCGAGAAATGAACGGGAGTGTTGGAAGAGTGTCAACAACAGGAGGTCGTTGGCAATAGGTGAAGTGAGGCATGAGAGTGGTGGCAGGAGGGTGGTCTACTGTAAGAAGCTATAGTATAAAACACCACACAGTTAACAAGTGTTGGCAGGAGTGTTGGCAGACGTATTGACAGAAGTATTAGACGATTATGGGTAGGTATGTTGATAGATTTTTTGTCAGGAAGTATGAGAGGAGTTTTAGTTGAGTTTGGGGTGACTAGAGCGCTGAAGAGGAGTGAGAGGAGTGGTAGTGGAGTGTGGCGTGTTGAAGGGGAATGACAGGAGTGGCAGTGGAGTGTGAACTGACTGGAGTACTGAAGGGAGGTGGCAGGTGTGGTAGTAGAGTGTGGGATGACTGGGGTTCTGAACGGGAGTGACAGGAGTGGTAGCGGAGTGTGAACTGACTGGAGTGCTGAAAGGGGATTGGCAGGAGTGGTAGCGGAGTGTGAACTGACTGGAGTGCTGAAAGGGGATTGGCAGGAGTGGTAGCGGAGTGTGAACTGACTAGAGTGCTGAAAGGGGAATGACAGGAGTGGTAGTGGAGTATGGAGTGGTTGGAGTGCTAAAGTAATACATGTGGGTTGCAATGAAAGTTTACACGAGTGTTCAGGGAGCGTAGTCAGGAAGGGTGATTGGAGGAGCGTTGGCAAATGCCTTGCCAGGAGCGTTGAAGTAGCGTTGGCACTAGTGTTGAAGAAATGTTGGCACGAGTGCTCGGGAAATGTTGACAGGAACTATGTTTGTTGGAGAAATCTTGGTAGGAGTGTTGGCAGGAGTGTTGGAGACTGTTGGCAGGCGTGTTGGAGAGTATTGGAGGAATGTTGGCAGGAGTGTTGGAGGAGTGTTGGCAGGTACAGGGAGTGAAGAGTCAACAGTCAGAAAAGAACACAACATGTCGTGCACATTTACCCGTCGTTAATCTAACTTGTGTGGCGGGAACGTGTAGTGAACCTTAAACACCCGGGGAGGGAACACACGACCTCTCCCCTACAACACCCTCACTGTTTTGTCCTCTACCTCTCCCTCTACCTCTACTTCTCCCTCTACCTCTACCTCTACCCCTACCTCTCCCTCTACCTCTCCCTCTCTCCCTCTACCTCTACCTCTACCTCACCGTGTACAGGATTTGTTTATGGCGTCGTAAATCTCTCATGACATACTGGAGTTCCTTGCCGGTCAGTTGATGCCAGAAAGGAACCAACTCCGAACTTGTTATGATCCATAGAGGAATATATAGGAAGGTTGGTCATCTATTACTGCTTATGTCTTGCTCCTGAGTGAGAACGTGACTGTCAGCATAGTGGCAGAGGTGTTGAGAGACGGGCATTATCTCCCCGTCTGACTCACAACTGTCAGACTCAAGAAGAAAACTACCATCAATGACCCTAACTGTTGACCACCGTGTTACCGTGAGTAATTACTACACTTTCTCCATCACCTCCTGAGACTTATTCACAACATCGACAAATGAGGTTAATTTTACCGCAAATTAAAAAAAAAAGTTTAATTTCCTTCTGTAAGTAAAATAAAATATTGATCTTTCTGGTGATGTAAATGTACTGTACAGTGTCGTGAAGATACGACTATTCTTATACTCTTGTGCTGTAGCCTAACAAATGATACTAGAAATATTATGGTATTTGTGGCAGTCAAGGTACAGTGCATAGCCAGTGACCCTTTAGTACTTATTGGTCTCATTAATTAATCGGGATCTCGTGGAGTTACAGGAAAAATGCAGATTATGTCTTTTTACACACACAAAAATATATATTCTAAAATGTGTATATCATTTTAGTGTCATGTAAAAATTTGCGCAAATGTTATATAACTTTTTTTTTACTTATAAGATAAAACATTATTTGCACATATTTTCTCTTGTGAATAAAAATGGATCTTGGTTTCTTTGGAAATGCGAGAATATTTTTAATTTTTTTTTAATTTACTTTACTTTTTTTTTTCATCATTTTTTCTGTTGTGTATGTTTCCATCTCACTCGTCACCATTTTCTAACTCTGGTGTTTTAGTAGAAACATTTCAGTAAATAAACACAGTAGTTAAAACAGTGGGAATATAAACCAGCGAATAACAGACAGCAGGTAACGTTAAGGTGAGTGAAATATTTGGTCCCAGTATTGACGGTCAGTGAGGACTACGACACACTGGGAGACGGAAGGTACCGACACTGCACTCGACCACCTTCACTTCCCAACTGTATAGTCAGGTACCCCTTCACAGTTGGGTCGCCTAAGGGTGCCCTGGGCCTCAGCCAAAGTATACTATAATAATGATAGTGTAAACGCTTTAATTGGTTAACTAAATTTTGTTAAAATAAAATACTCATGATGACAGTTTTATAATTCATATTTTCACATATTTATGTTTGTAGTGATCGCTGCATAAGGCTAGTGTCAAGTTTCCTCTGACTACTACATTGTTACTTTTTTGTCGTTTCTGGCTTAACTCAATCTTCTTTACCTCACAATGCTTAACAGCCCAAACGTGGTGGAAACTACTCCGTATTAATATTTCTGAACCATTAAAATAACTGAAAACTGCCCCAAACTTCACCATTGCTAACAGAACTATAATAGTTTCAGTGTATTATGGTAGCATTATGTCTTGTTCCCCAAGACGATGTCGGCCATAGAATCACGTGAGGCGTGACGTCATGTGTTAAGGGTCTACAGAATGATGTTTCCTCAAATCATCCAGATAATTAAGACAGTGTGACTTATGATTAGGAGAGCCCGGATGTTCAGGCAAAATACCAGAAATGCCTTCAGTATATTTGACTATTTTTACAATTTCAGCAAAAAATATCCATTTCTTCTTAATGCGCCAAGTATCGGGATCTCGAGGAGTTACAGGAACAATGCAAATAATCTTTTTTTACTTGAACAAATTATTCTAAAATGTATATTTCATTTTGATGACATTTAAAAGTTTTTACAAATGTTTTGTAACTTTTTTTACTAACAGGATAAAACAGTATTTATGCATTTCCTCAACTGTGAAAAAAATAGTTCTTAGTTTCTCTCCCCTCCTTAAGTAAGCCGGAGGTAGTCATCGCTGGTAGCCTGGCGGAGGTAATATATACCTCCTAACATTATCAAACACAACCTTTATAAATGTTAACCCGCTTAGAGTCAACCCACACGCCGCCCAACAACGGATCACTGATGGCGGTGGATAAACACATTTAAATCTCACAAGAAATTAATAGAAAATAACCTTCATTAACCTGTGGAATAAAAACCACATGTTATAGCTACACTGACAACACCTGTATGTTATTATTATACATTTCTGACAGACCTTTACTCTGTGTCTAGTGAAACACATAAGCCACTGATTACAAATACAACTAAAAGGACAACAAAATAGTTAACATTAACAGAGGTAAACACAGTCATATAACATGTAGCCACACACCCACGTCCTCTGAGGCCAATAATATCTCGTAATTGGTGAATTCTGAACGTGTTCCTTTGAGCCTAACCTAACCTAACCTAACCTAACTTAACCTCACCTAACAATAGTTACGATTACATTTAAGGTAAACTAAAATATGCCTCGTCTGAAGTCCTTAATTGTATTATGAATTCAGTAATCCCATCACTAATGTTGCTTCCCTGTTGCAGTTTTATTAACACGTGTCGCCAATTGTCTACTACACGGGCACTGTTAAACAATATTTACATCAAAGGTAATTTTTTTTTACCTTTTTTTTAAACTGTTTGGTAGAGTGTTCTGTATTTTTCCAATAGACAGTGATTACTGACACCCACGCCATATCCTAATTGAAAAACATGGGAGCAGTACGGTGGTCTAATTACATGAGAACAAGAAACCATTTAATTACGTGTCTAGAGCCAGCCGCTTTGGTGATATTTCCTGATTTAGAATTTTATGAAAAAAAAATAATTCTCACATATTCTGACGTATTGGATCAGACTTTCGAGAATACAGAATCATTTTGTTTTATTATATCTCACAGGAGTTACACGTGGACCTGACCGCCAATATATAGAATTCGACAAAAAGATCTTCATTTATTTTTGTCATATGATGATATAAACCTGAGCTTGAGAAATGACTCGGTACAATACCGCAGGACTAAAATATGACGTGTGCGACATTACAGCACTTAACCACAATATGAAGACTGGTCTCGTGTTCCAGCATAACAATAGTAGTGATGTCGCTGTTGTGGTAAATAATCCTCTAAGTTGTTGTGGATTCTTATCTTGGTGTTCTTCAAGTGACATATTCCAACTATATCTTACACGCACACACGCAAGCAGTTATCATAACACACAGGTATACATCACAACAGGGATATAAAGGCTTGTTATTGTCACCACCAATATCTCACACTTTCCGACGTTCTTCAACTGTGTTAACTTATGGTACAGGAAATATTACAGTGATAATGGACGTCATCTGTGCGGCAGCTTTTATACAACTCCAATGAACTAAGATCATTGTGTTGATCATGTCGCTGAAAGTTTACCCTCAACACTGATACTAAACACCACACCCTGCCAAGCTCTCATTCCACACCCTGACAAGCTCTCATTCCACACCCTGCCAGTCTCTCCTGCTTCACCCTGCCAGTTACTCACCCCAGACCCTGCCAGTCGCTCATTCCACACTCTGCCTGTTTCTCCTTCTTCACCATGACATTTAGTCATTCCAGATTCTGCCAGACAACCATCATTATATTCCACACTTGGCATCACAGCGCCTCTACGTAATCTTCTGTCCATAAATTCATCGTTATTGTCAATGCTTCTCAATTGTCATTTTCCTCTTCGTCATTTGTCTTCCAAAGTTTTATCAGCACATCTCTTTTAAATTCTTTCTTAAGTATCTTTAATTATTTCATTTATTTACTGTGGAAGTTATTCTACCATCTCCTGCATCAGCCTGATTGCCTCTACTGTGGAATATTGCTGGTGGGTAGAAAAGTGGGGTCAGCGCTGAATGATAGGAAGCAGGGACTGAGGGCCTTAATATTCTCCCCTTCCGTTGAGGTGATTACCAGGTGGAAGATTATTGTCAGGGCAGAGGACTGCCTGGGGGATAAACCGGACTGCCCTTGGAATATATAATGGAGCGGAAAAATGAGATCAAAGTTGAAATCGAAACGTGAAGGAAATGTGATGTGTAAGATATCCCGGAGGGGCAGAGAGCACTTCTTGGTATGAGGAGAAAGGAAGGATTACAGCAGCGGGTACGTGTCTCCCACTCATGAAAGATCAAAGATAAGGCGCAAGGCCAATATTCGTTAATTGTGGGTCTTACCTGGTCTGGTGGAGGATCATAATACAGGTGAGGATGATCAGAGGTTAATGAGTTCTCCTCTATGTTGCTTTAAGTTTAACATATATTTTTATATCTATTCAACTAAATTAGCGGAGATAAGGACAAGGGTGTTACAACGTGTGTGTCAGAGTCACTGAGTCCTCATCGATGCGCTGGCTAGTGTTGTACAGTATAATACTCCTTCCAACCTCCCTGGGGCCGGTCAGAGAAGACTTTGTGGTGTGTGTGTGTGTGTGGGTGTAATAATAATAATAATAATAATAATAATTAACGGTTTATTGAAGGAGCTTGGCAGCCAGAAGGCTGAAAATATACAGTTACATATTTGGGGAATGGGTTACGAATTACAAATAATATACAAGTAACATAAGTGACACAAATAAGACATATAATAACTTAGATGGGGAAAAGCTCAAACTACAGTTCATTTCAACATAGTGACAGTGTTACAGTATTACAAGTTGTTGATAATTTTTACAATGGTTGGGACTGGGCTGTTCTTATAGCGATCAGTTCGTGCACGTATGGGCTGGATGCGGTTGTGGTGTCGAACAGCAATTCTCGCACAAGGGATCTCAGGTGGTAGTAGGAGCCGGTGTCGGGGATGGTGTAGAAGCTTCTTACCAAATTTGCAGATGAGGTCGTGGTGATGGTCAGTGAGAGTCGAAAGGGTCAGTGTGTTGAGCGCTTCTTGATATGTGGAGTAGGAGGGGGAGAGAATAATCTTGCATGCCCTCTTTTGTACTTTTTCTAGGTGTTTGCGTTGTGTGGCATTTAGGGAGGAAGACCAGGTGGGGGAGGCATAGGTGAGCTTGGGAAGTATGAATGTTGTGTAAACACTGAGGAGCTCGTGTGCAGGAACTCCGAGGGACTTGAGTCGGCGGAGGAGGTGGAGACGGAAACTGGAGGATTTGACAACTTCATTGACGTGTGGTTTCCAATTTAGTTTGTTGTCTATGGTGACGCCGAGGAGCTTCGTGGAATCTACAACCTGGAGTGTGTTCGGACCTAGAGTAATGGGAGGAGGTGGGACAATGTCGGAGGAGAGGTTGATGTGCATAACCATGGTCTTGGTATGGTTGATTGTGACATGGTTGTTGGTGGCCCAGTTTTGGAGACTGTGTGTGTGTGTGTGTGTGTGTGTGTGTGTGTGTGTGTGTGTGTGTGTGTGTGTGTATACATTATAGCTATGTGACACAGTAGGTCTACGTACAACGCACGCACACGAACACATACATGCACAGGAGGACCCGTGAACTGCCGAGTTATTTCATTTTGTTATGTTCACAGCAGGATCATCACCCAACATCATGCTGTGTGGTGTTCACAGCAGGAACATCACCCAACATCATGCTGTGTGGTGTTCACAGCAGGAGCATCACCCAACATCACGCTGTGTGGTGTTCACAGCAGGAACATCACCCAACATCAAGCTGTGTGGTGTTCACAGCAGGAACATCACCCAACATCATGTTGTGTGGTGTTCACAGTAGGAACATCACCCAACATCAAGCTGTGTGGTGTTCACAGCAGGAACATCACCCAACATCATGCTGTGTGGTGTTCACAGCAGGAACATCACCCAACATCAAGCTGTGTGGTGCTCACAGCAGGAACATCACCCAACATCATGCTGTGTGGTGTTCACAGCAGGAACATCACCCAACATCATGCTGTGTGGTGTTCACAGCAGGAACATCACCCACCATCATGCTGTGTGGTGTTCACAGCAGGAACATCACCCAACATCACGCTGTGTGGTGTTCACAGCAGGAACATCACCCAGCATCATGCTGTGTGGTGTTCACAGCAGGAACATCACCCAACATCACGCTGTGTGGTGTTCACAGCAGGAACATCACCCAGCATCATGCTGTGTGGTGTTCGCAGCAGGAGCATCACCCAGCATCATGCTGTGTGGTGTTCGCAGCAGGAGCATCACCCAACATCATGCTGTGTGGTGTTCACAGCAGGAACATCACCCAGCATCATGCTGTGTGGTGTTCGCAGCAGGAGCATCACCCAGCATCATGCTGTGTGGTGTTCGCAGCAGGAGCATCACCCAACATCATGCTGTGTGGTGTTCACAGCAGGAACATCACCCAGCATCATGCTGTGTGGTGTTCGCAGCAGGAGCATCACCCAGCATCATGCTGTGTGGTGTTCACAGCAGGAGCATCACCCCCTCATAGGTAGCATTAAGGTAATTAATCATCTGATAAGAATGTTAAGTTGTCTAATCTTCAGTTAAACCCCTTTATTCTATATTTATTTCGACTTGCTCCCGTAAGAGTTTTGTGATATGTTAAAGATAAATCGCTTCCATATTGTCGAGGTCAGATTGGACCAATTTTAATACAGGAAGGGAAAGCCGAACGGTATTTTAATATAGACTTGAATCACATCTGCTTGTGGACAAACACAACCACAACCAAGACGGCAACACCATACTGCTAGCTACAGTATTAGTAATGCTGCAAACTGGGTGTCAATTATTAATTTTCTGTCACGCTAATTAATGCTGTAAACTAGATAACTATTATTCACTCTCTATTTCGCTATTTAATACTTTAAACTCATATAAAATAAAAATAACATCCCCCAATCAAAGTTTTTATCCGAGACGATATAAAACAACTATTTGTAATAATAATACAAAAGATAATCTATATACACCACAAAAACACATTAATATAATCGTTATCCCTCTCGGCGCCCAGTTAGGGTTAACACTATAACTGCAAAAAGCAGCCCGAAAACAAAGTTTATAAATCCCTTAATGAAAATTTCATTGCAAAAATATAGTAACAAAATGACATCAACCAGCCAATTTTTAGGAGACCGAAAATATCAATGTAAATTCATCATTTTGTATGGCGAGTTAATATAAAACTCCAATATACGGCATCACCGTCTGATAAGAACACAAACTTTACATTTACGATACACAAAAAACTACATGTGTACATTATCTTCATCTGAAAATAAAGTTTGCATGTGTTCCATTGAAATACCTTATCATTTTGTGTTATAATGAAAAAAAAGTCGAACTTAAATTTCATCTTTACATAACGTGATGAACAAAAATAAATGCATATGTACTCCATCTGTACCTAAAACAGACACAAGGTGAACTTACCTTCTACTGGTGTCTCGACCTGTAAAGACACAAACCAGTGTTAGATACAAGCATTTATCAAGCCCGTTAAATAAACACGAGTAGTATTTTATTTTTGAGACTACCACCATGATAAAATAAATTACTAAGACTAAAGTCAATTATTCCCTCGAGTACATTTCGGGTACCCGAGGCCTTCATTCCTGAAAATGTCACAAACAATGATGAACAAGTTGTTGATATGGAGCTTTACTTGTTACCTACTACTGTACTAGTAAACTGTCTCCATAACTAAGTCTGATCATACCAAGTAAAATGGGAAGGCGGGGAAGAGAGGATTATCATGTGCACAGGAATATCTGGCTACACCAGCGGCATATCCAAGATTTTCTCTGGTGGCAAGATAGAAGATTTCCCCCAAATGTTCAATACTTTATCCCATTTTTTCTAACCTAAGACACCTCGAAAAGTATGCATAAAGAACTTTCCTAAAATAGGTGTTCATTTTTGAGAGGATGCTGGCTGCACCCTTCTCCCCCCCTCCTCCCTCCATCCTCCTCTGAATCAGCTATTAGTATTTATGTCATAAACCTAGAGAACAGAAATTCGTCTTTATTGCGGGAACAAGACCCACGCTCTCGGGAACAAGACCCACGCTCTCGGGAACAAGACCCACGCTCTCGGGAACAAGACCCACGCTCTCGGGAACAAGACCCACGCTTTTAAAGTTCCGAGAGTAAGGCCCATGCTTCCGGGAATAAGTCCCATGTTTTGGGGAAGATGACCCACGTGTCAGAGTCAGGCCCACTCTCTGGGGAGTAAAGCCCACGCTCCCGAGAACAAAACCTACACTCCCGGGAACAAGACCAACGGACTTAATATGAACGTGGTCTTTGATGTGATTCTGGTCCCAAAACTGCTCGTTCATCTTGGTAAGAGGAAATAGTCTCTGACAGTACACGCCCCTGTGTCCTGCCGGGGACGTATAATAAACCGTGAAGGCTCAACTCTTTCACGTCTCGGTGAAAACTTCTCCGTCAGGATCACCTTTCCCCTGAGAGGCGACATTAGTATCAAAGAGGTAATAGTTGTTGGTACCGAGGAAAATACATCCGCTGCAGCTAAATAAATACATATATATTTCTTTTTTTTTATGTATAACATGTGTAATGGACAATATCTCCTCCCCCTTAAGGAAACTTGATATAGGTCCATAAGGACAAAATATCTGCGATTTCTCCTCACAATACAAAGTGAGCATAAAATGTGACTGGATAAATCGATCTAGTCACAGCCAAAAGAAAGGCCTACTGTGTAGAGGAGGCGGTGGCGGCCATTGGAGTTCAGGTCAAAACGCAGAAAAACCAACGGACACCAAGGACTGACATTGTTTGGTCTTGCTAAAGTGTATAAACTATTAATCATCTGAGTCATGATGTAAGAAGTCTTATAACTGTGATTATTATTCCTATATTAACAACACACCAGAGGTGAACTGCTGTTATACTCGACGTAAAGCCTTAACTAATAATTTTACTTTTTTAGTACAGCAAATGCAATTGATATTTTCATTATGAAGTTGCAAGAAACATAGGCATAATTTTCTGTAAACTGCCATGACACATCTCTCATGCCCAGTCAACCCTCAGTCTTAGAGAAACCACATCAAGTGTGGCGGAGCTCTCGGTGAAGACCAAAGAAAATGAAGATTTACCTGGTTGGTGGACTGACAGCAGCGCCGCGGTGGTCATTACTCTCACTAATGAACCCTCAGGCCAGTATATTGATAATTTACAACTGGTAAGGAACATAACAGAATTTTCAGCTCTCTTCGCTTCCTCGTAAATCAAGGAAGGAGGTCAACTTTGTTCCTCGTGTCGGCCGAGTTACGTAATCAAGTCTTGCCACACTCGCCTTTACTGCCACTCACAGGACGATAAAAACCTTGACGAGTCTCTGAGTGTTGTGACGTCTGTCTGTAGTTAATTGTCTAAGATACTTATGTCGTGTTTCCGCCTGTAAAAATCATCGTGTATCACCAACAGTCCATCTTAACAAACATACACCACTTATCCCTCCATCTGTTTACTCCCTGGACACTCACTAAGGGGAAAATGTCTCATCTTTCTGCCACTTAAGTTCTTGAAGTATATTTACTTATTTACTTGATTTATAATTTTTTTTTCTCTTCTCTCGATTATCAGCCAATATAAACAGAATGGTAAGTTCTCTCTCGTGGGCTGGATGGTTCACAGATCTCTAGCGGACTCTTAACTAACATCTTCATTTCTACTGCCGCACCAATTATTAAGAGAGGACATCAAACCTGTTTATTTCTTCTTAGTTTAGATATGTTTCCTATTTGTAATATACGGCATATATTTCCTTACCTTTTTAATTAATGATAATAAATTCTTGTTCTACCTTCTAGTGTACATTTGTTTTCCTCCTCTGGTATTGATCGTGTGTGTACTGTAAATCAGGCGTTGATACTGCAGTCATCTTGAGTCTCTCTCTCGGCCGTTCAGGTAAGAAGCTTCCTCATGTTGATTTATACTCCACGATAAACACACCCACGGTCAGTAAACACTCACGGTCAGTAAACACCCACGGTCAGTAAACACTCTCGGTCAGTAAACACCCACGGTCAGTGAACACCCACGGTCAATAAATAGTAAACTCTCACGGTCAGTAAACAGTAAACTCCCACTGTCAGAAAATAGTCAACACCCACGGTCAGTACACACCCACGGTCAGTAAATAGTAAACAACCATGGTCAGTAAATAGTAAACAACCACGGTCAGTAAATAGTAAACACCCACGGTCAGTAAATAGTAAACGCCAACGGTCAGTAAACAATTTACATTCTACCTGAAGTTACCCCAATAAACTTACTACACCTGTATCGGTCTCAAGTTACTTCATACAAAAAGCCGAGAATCTCATAATGCTTTGGCCAGACTGTGAACTAGTGACGTAACGCTCGCCTCGCACACACCATCATACGACGCCTCATAACCATTGACAATTGGGAACTTTTACAGACCACCAGTAAACGTGAGAGACGCCAGATTTGATCCTTAAAAGTTCATAATTTTCTGGCCAAACTAAAATGATTCATCGGTGACAAATATCCTTGGAGACTCCCAACTGTCTCACTTCAGAAGGTTATGAACTCTCTCAGAGTCTTGAGTCAGACAAAATGTGAATTATCAAACATTTTCTGCTTTTAAATATTTTTTATATTATCTTTTACACTTATGATGTGAGTCATGAATTACGATAAGTCTGTCGGAGTCTTGTGCAAGATGAGGATAGTTGTGGCGAGTAATGATAAAAATGCTTAGTTGATAAGTATTGATTTTAATAATTATTTTATCTTCTGTGAATTATATTTTGGTTTAAAGTCAAAGTGATAATTATCTGTTACCTGTTATTGGGCTAATGAAATATATATGGATCCTCGTGTTTCGAAGCCGGATTTGGTAAAACGTTACTCTGACCACCTACGTGATATGGGTAGTCTCCATTAGAGGCTCACGGCGCCATAAGCTCGTTGAACAGGCTTTGTGTGAAATATAACAGAGTCTAGGATTGCTTTTAGTATCCTGGTGGTCCAGCGGTTAGCGTTCCCCGTTCACAGTCATGGGCTCGTGGGCCGTGGGTTCAAATCCTGGCGGGTTGAGGTGTTGATTGTGTGTAGAAGTCCGCGTGTTTATCTTGTGTCACAGAAAGACTTCTGGTTGAAGCTAGTTTGATTAAGGAATTAAGATCAATAAACCTTAGTGATGGTCAGTTCAAAACTGATAATATGTTACATAAGTTTATTTGTCAGTGGCCCAAGGTTAAAAATGCTTTGAAAACCTTTGATCTAGAATCTAGATGTATGATAGTTATTTTGTGGGTCCCTTTTTTCTGACCTGACCTGGCTAGTCACGTCACCACCCTTCTCTTAAGCTCCTCTACGTGTGTGTTGGTGTGGGGATTAGTGGATGTCATCATTATGACCTGACCTCATGTTTTTAAGGTCACCCTGTATATTTAAGCCTCTCTCTGTCCATGTAATCCAGTTGCCTCTGAAGATGTCTTGAATAAAGACGAAAGCTAAGGTACTCCGTTGTTTCCATTTTCCCGTGTGATTTTACCAAGATTTATCTTATCCACGTTTTCATTGTGGATTTACATGAAATATATATATATATATATATATATATATATATATATATATATATATATATATATATATATATATATATATATATATATATATAGCATTACAATATCTCGGTGTTGAGACGCTGGTGTTATGAGCGCGATCAGGTGGTTGTTGATGCTGGAAGAAGGATTAGTATATTTACCTTTTAACATTGGGATTACATTACTTGCATCACTGAGCCAAGTAGAAACTGGTGACATATATGAAACAATTATGGAAACGTTTTGTATGAAGTAAGATGCGTAATGAGAGACTAGTCCAGATGACGTCATTATCAATCAATAAATCAGACATCACCATCAACTCCTTTGGCTTCACTGGTTACAATAGGCGACTTAGGCTTCACTGGTTACAATAAGCGACTTTAAGAATTTAACTTAACAAGAAAGATTGCATGGCTGACAGTACCTCCTCTCTCAGTCTCTCAGCAAGGAAGATAATGTAAGGCAGAGGGCTGATTCCCTCACTATTTTCTAAAAATCTTAATGATATTCTGTCACCAAACTCTGTCTCTAGTCATCACATTGTCACCCATTGTTGACGACTGGGCAATTAAGCATTTCTCCCATAAGGTCAACTATTCATTTGGACAGAATCTACTGCTCTCGAGTCCCTCCATCATTAACTCTTACACCTGTGATTTAAGCTTTTCTCAGGTAAATTTGTCGGTGACATATTTATTAAACTTTATTAATTATCTAATTTGCAATTACCTTTAAGTAACTATCCGATGCCTTATTAAAATCAGGTTAAATATGTCTTAAAATTTACCTCAGTAATCTGTGTTACGAGGGATGTTTTAGTAAATAAGGTGACAAGACCTCCCACGTACAGAAACATGTTATCCTGCTGACGTGTATTAACGAGCGCTCTCACACAGTCTACTTACTCCTTCTGCCACCAGAGCGCCACCTGTCACACATAACTCCCTCAACATCAGTGTCAAGATGGTTGGCCAAACATTGTTAAACATTAAAGCCTCTAAAAAATGTGACTTTGAACTTTTGATAATCTTGAGCTTGACCTTTGACTTTGACCTCTCAAGATAGTTTAGTGTTTACTGTATACATTACGTAGTTCATCCGTGACTGCTGGTCTGTTTAGGTGCGGATATGGCTGAGATATGTTATATTATATTATTGGTGGCGATGGTGTAGTAACAGAGAGAGAGAGGACATTGTTGCTCCTGTTCGGATCTTTTTCTCATGTCATTATTACCATTAAACTGTTGAGGTAATACCAACCATATAAAATTATATTCTCCAACAAGTTATCTATCCTTCATGGGAGGTGAAGAGAGGGAGCTGAGGGGAGGTAGACTAGGGGAGGTAGGTGAGGGGAGGGAGGTGAGGGGAGGGGGGTGAGTTGAGGGAGGAGAGGGGAGGGGGTGAGGGGAGGGGGGTGAGTTGAGGGAGGAGAGGGGAGGGGGTGAGGGGAGGGGGGTGAGGGAATGGAGAGTTCTTACATCAGGATATTTTCTTTTCTTAAGCAAAATCCAAAAGAGAAAGAACAATATAACTTTCACTTCACCTCTTCCTCCCTCCCATGACACCTTATATCACCTTTATATAACTCACAAATATAACCCGACTAATATTCTTCCACCATGTTCATTAATCAATTAGTTAATATATCATAACACACAATTCTTAACAGCTTAGACCAAAAGCATAAAAAGTGTTACTCTACGAAACTCATTATCAAGATGTTCTCTCCCTGGCTTTCTTTGTCACACTCTAGTAACACTGTGAAACATTTTCCAGGAGTAAATGACCACCTTAACCCATTCTATCCAGTGGCGAGAAAAGGAGAAAATGTGTGGTGGGAAAAAAGTTTTCTCTGGATTTCACGCTGGTTGTGGAGACGAGAATAAAAGTCAGTGTTAAGTCAGGAAGTACAACACTATGTAGGCCGATATAGCAGGGAGAGCGGCGTCATACTTGTCATTGTGTATATCCGACAAGTTCCGAGGCTTTGTTTACTACACCGGCGATGCTTCTCACCACGATAAAATAATGATAATAAAACCAAAACAAACAAAAAACTTTACCACAATCTTTCCCTCGAGATAATTTTTTCTCTACAAAGAAACAAAAGCATCGTATAATCCTTAAGACCCTAGAATGAGGCCACAAGCGCCGCCGTAACTGTTATGTATACCCACATTAATAGTATATATATACGGACCAGCCTTCTGCTGCACCAGACAAAAGGTAAACTGTCTCTCACTCTACTTATGCTGAGGTAAAGCGCCATCATCATCCTTTATGGTGAAACTAACTAGAGGTTTTTAAACTACACAGGATAGTACAGTACACAGCGTGGAGGAGAGTACAGTACACAGGGTGGAGGATAGTACAGTACACGGCGTGGAGGATAGTACAGTACACAGCGTGGAGGAGAGTACAGTACACAGGGTGGAGGATAGTACAGTACACAATGTGGAGGATAGTACAGTACACAGGGTGGAAGACAGTACAGTACACAGGGTGGAGGATAGTATAGTACACAGGGTGGAGGGTAGTACAGTACACGGCGTGGAGGATAGTACAGTACACAGGGTGGAGGGTAGTACAGTACACAGGGTGGAGGATAGTACAGTACACAGGGTGGAGGATAGTACAGTACACGGCGTGGAGGATAGTACAGTACACAGCGTGGAGGAGAGTACAGTACACAGGGTGGAGGATAGTACAGTACACAATGTGGAGGATAGTACAGTACACAGGGTGGAGGATAGTACAGTGCACAGGGTGGAGGATAGTACAGTACACAGCGTGGAGGATAGTACAGTACACAGGGTGGAGGATAATACAGTACACAGCGTGGAGGATAGTACAGTACACAGGGTGGAGGATAGTACAGTACACAGCGTGGAGGAGAGTACAGTACACAGGGTGGAAGACAGTACAGTACACAGGGTGGAAGACAGTACAGTACACAGGGTGGAGGATAGTATAGTACACAGGGTGGAGGGTAGTACAGTACACGGCGTGGAGGATAGTACAGTACACAGGGTGGAGGGTAGTACAGTACACAGGGTGGAGGATAGTACAGTACACAGCGTGGAGGATAGTACAGTACACGGCGTGGAGGATAGTACAGTACACAGCGTGGAGGACAATACAGTACACAGCGTGGAGAATAGTACAGTACACAGGGTGGAGGGTAGTACAGTACACAGGGTGGAGGATAGTACAGTACACAGCGTGGAGGATAATACAGTACACGGCGTGGAGGCTAGTACAGTACACAGGGTGGAGGGTAGTACAGTACACAGGGTGGAGGATAATACAGTACACGGCGTGGAGGCTAGTACAGTACACGGGGTGGAGGATAGTACAGTACACAGCGTGGAGGACAATACAGTACACAGCGTGGAGGATAGTACAGTACACGGGGTGGAGGCTAGTACAGTACACAGCGTGGAGGATAGTACAGTACACGGCGTGGAGGATAGTACAGTACACAGCGTGGAGGACAGTACAGTACACAGCGTGGAGGATAGTACAGTACACGGGGTGGAGGATAGTACAGTACACGGGGTGGAGGATAGTACAGTACACAGCGTGGAGGACAATACAGTACACAGCGTGGAGGATAGTACAGTACACGGGGTGGAGGCTAGTACAGTACACAGCGTGGAGGATAGTACAGTACACGGGGTGGAGGCTAGTACAGTACACAGCGTGGAGGATAGTACAGTACACGGCGTGGAGGATAGTACAGTACACAGCGTGGAGGACAGTACAGTACACAGCGTGGAGGATAGTACAGTACACGGGGTGGAGGATAATACAGTACACGGCGTGGAGGCTAGTACAGTACACAGGGTGGAGGATAGTACAGTACACAGGGTGGAGGATAGTACAGTACACGGCGTGGAGGATAGTACAGTACACGGGGTGGAGGATAGTACAGTACACAGCGTGGAGGACAATACAGTACACAGCGTGGAGGATAGTACAGTGCACAGGGTGGAGGATAGTACAGTACACAGGGTGGAGGACAGTACAGTACACAGGGTGGAGGGTAGTACAGTACACAGGGTGGAGGATAGTACAGTACACAGGGTGGAGGACAGTACAGTACACGGGGTGGAGGATAGTACAGTACACGGGGTGGAGGATAGTACAGTACACAGCGTGGAGGATAGTACAGTACACAGGGTGGCGGATAATACAGTACACAGGGTGAAGGATAGTACAGTACACAGCGTGGAGGATAGCACAGTACACAGGGTGGAGGGCAGTACAGTACACAGGGTGGTGGACAGTACAGTACACAGCGTGGAGGATAGTACAGTACACAGGGTGGAGGATAGTACAGTACACAGGGTGGTGGATAGTACAGTACACAGCATGGAGTATAGTACAGTACACAGGGTGGAGGACAGTACAGTACACAGCGTGAAGGATAGTACAGTACACAGCGTGGGGACAGTACAGTACACAGGGAGGGTAGTACAGTACACAGGGTGGGGGATAGTACAGTACACAGCGTGAAGGATAGTACAGTACACAGCGTGGAGGACAGTACAGTTCACGGGGTGGAGGATAATACAGTACACAACGTGGAGGATAGTACACTACACAGGGTGGAGGATAGTACAGTCCACAGGGTGGAGGGTAATACAGTACACAGGGTGGAGGGTAGTACAGTACACAGCGTGGAGGATAGTACAGTACACAGGGTGGAGGACAGTACAGTACTCAGGGTGGAGGATAGTACAGTGCACAGGGTGGAGGATAGTATAGTACACAGGGTGGAGGACAGTACAGTACACAGGGTGGAGGACAGCACAGTACACGGGGTGGAGGACAGCACAGTACACAGGGCTGAACATATAAACAACAACAGCGTCTTATGAGGAGCAACTCGTTAATATCAGCTGATCATAACAAACAGAGATCCAAGTTGGTTTAATCAAGTAAGAGTAAGAGCGAAGTACCAATGGTGGCTGACAAATCACAAGGTATAGTTATCATGTTTATCTTATTACCGAGGCTGGGACGTAATATAGGTTATTGGAAGGTCGTATGAGTGAAAGAAGAAAGAACGACATGAAAGAAGTTAGTTAAGAGTTTCTTTCTGAATGACAGATGAGTGAGAAGTAAGCCAACAGACTTCAGATATTTCACCACGATGATTCAAGGTTGATGAGCGTATTAGACATAAGAGTGAAGGCAGACTGCGGCACACGTGACAGTAAACACCGAGGAATGAGACTGGCAGCAGCGAGGGTTGTATCGTTGATGTCCCGTGGAGATAAAATTTTGTCCGGGATCCTGGATTTTTGGGGACAGAATCCTCCAAAATGAGGCAATAGTTTTTCGTGTTAGGACGGTTATGGCCGCCGTAAAGGAGTAACAGCTGGGAGGAAGAGAATTAAGTAGAAGTATGGAAGACAACTCCTGGTTGCCTTACCAGTGGAGGCTACAAGGAACAACTTGCTGAACACTGGCTGTTACCTCCCGTACGGCTGGTTCACTAACAGCATATATACGAACATTTAAAAGTTTACCCATGTTTTTAGTTTAATCTACCACTGTTTTACCACAGTAATTAGTGTGACCTACCATAGGTAGGACATCACGCCACTGGTAGGACAACGCACCAGTGGTAGGACAACGCACCAGTGGACTAACATATACCCGTATAAAGCCTTCGGTACAGAGGTGGGCGGTGTACCTGTAACTACAGGTATACACTTACGGATGAGTTGACTGAGAGTGCACCGGAAGTAAACCAGTGACCCATAGACGAGCGTTGTATCCACTCGACCACCGCACCACTGAATAACACATAACTGACACAAAAATACACCAATGATCCAATGAAGTACAATTGCCACTATAACTCACAAGAAAGAGTAACACAGTACTAGACAGTTATTTACCCCGACAATGTTAAATACTGTCATGACACAGACCATTGATCCAGCCGCTGTCGTCGTTGAGGTATTTCCGTCACACAAACACTCCAGTCATCCAGTCGTCTATTGTTGTTGTCTGCCTATTGTTCTACAGTCATTACTTCTCGTCTATTTTTTATATTGTTTGATTTACGCAGTTGTTTAAGCGTCGTGGGAATCTCTGACCTGGTATATTATTTATGATGACGTGTATGTATGTACGAAGAACTTATATGAATTAACTAAATGTATCTATCGTATATGTAGAATTAAATACAATACATGTTCTCTTTCAGTGTTAACTCAAAGAAAACATTAAATCACATACAACTGATAAAATTTGATTTAAATGAAAGGTCAACTATGTTTAATGTACACATAAGTTAAATTCGTTCTAAAGGTTAAATTAGTTCTTAGTAATAATTATTAAAGTGTGTAAGCAACAATCAATATTACACCTGCCAAGCCTTCATAATATAACGAGAAAATTCATCTTACATGTTTTCAGTCTGAGGAAAAATTGGCTTGACTAAAACACAAGAAACACACACACTATGTAGACTTCGCTTGTGGTAAATATTACACAGTTTTTCTTTATATGATACAAGTTATTTCTTATTGTTGTATAATGAAACACATCATCATGAAGCATCACCTGTCTGATGTTTAGTTCCAACAAGGAAACAATAACAACGTTCATCTGATTTACGTAACTAACATAAGTAATTTTTTTATACGTACAGGTACTGTTAATGTTCTTATAAATTTCCATGATGACTCACACACACAAAAAACTATCTGTCCCTTTTCTCGTTGATACAATATGACACAATGGACGAATAATTTTGATCCCTATTTGTAAATCCTTGAAATCAGAATCGAAACTGCTGTACATTGTGTACATTTCCAAACACATCGGACCCAGGTAGCCAGGTAGGGTTTTTGTATGTGTAATGTTACGAACAAAAGTCCTGTCGTCTTTTCTGCTGCTTAAGGAACCACAAGATTCAGACTAGTGAACCCGAAGCAGTAGACACTGATGCTATATTCTGTCTACAAATGCTTTGGATTCACGAGTATGAATCTTGTGGTTGGTGAAGCAGCAGAAGAGGCGACAAGACTTTTATTCATGACTGTACGTACAGTCATGGTCAAAAGTTAGTGTGAAGTAATGTAGTTGAGTAACGTGAATGAGTCTCCGAAGTTACCCTGACTGTCGTCTGGTGCGGGTGTGCCGTTTTGTCTCATTTGGGGTCGATATTTCTTCACACGGATTTTTTACCCTGAATGTACATAAAAATATTATTGTAAATTATTCCCCAAAATAGTATTTCCTTATCGAAATACATGTATTTCTCGCTTTCTCACACTGAAGGGAAGATATACACAACACAACACAAACCTGGGAATATGTTAAGATATTCACATTTACGAGATATTATTTACACTAGACCAGACGTTGTAAGCCACTGCGGCAAAACTAATACCATAGGATAAAAAAATGTGAACGCTAAAGAACACCGAGACGAGCGATGACAGGGAGTCTGGCGTGAGAGGCATAAACAATCTTTACTCTTTTATTTATTAACCAAAGATACTTTCTATTGTAAACTTGAAAACGTTCATTGTAAAGTGTGAATTGTGATGACGTAAAGCAAATTGTCAGTGGGGGTCAAGGCTATTCTCGTTAAAACGTTTTCCTTTCATTTTATGCGCATTGAAACAAAACCCTTTGACTGAACTCCGAAATGAAAGAAAAACAGGACTCGCCTGACGCGCTGTCTGGCGTGGACACCCTAGGTTTAATCTCCCCGAATAAACACTTGCTGGTGAGCGCCGGGACCCGGA